>JAQGAF010003818.1:0-16166 GCA_034687865.1 Kryphioiulus occultus
AGAACCTGCCATTCCAATCCACTTATGGAACTCCGAGCCCACTCGGATCCATACTATTGGTCTTATTTCTTGCATGCAATCAGACGTTGGAATTCTCTTCCAAAAGACAGCCTTAACGGGAAGTTCCCCTCCCACCCCTGCCATGTTAAAAAACATGTACATGTAAAAAACAACGTATCTCCAATTTAACATGGCAGGGGTGGGAGGGGAACTTCCCGTTAAGCTTCAAGAAATTCAATTTTACAATGATGGTGGTTGTATCCACCCTAATGCGGCTATAATTTCAGATTAAATTGGGTTGATGGATTACACCCCCCTACAACACGGTATTCAGTTACTGATAGTAGGGTACAGAGTTGAATTGAATTGAATTGGAGATGGATCTGATCTTGCAGCAAGGTATAGCACAGAGCGATTCAACAGTGAATGGTGTCCAATAGTGCTGAAAACCAACCAGGACTTTTGGATCGAATGTTTTCATAATATATCGGTAGCACTGATCTATTTATTTTAAACTTTTATCATTTTATAGTACACGTATAATCAACTGCACTGATTATCTACAAACATAGTAAAGTAGCAGCAGATCACTCAAAAAGCAACATAATTGGGTAGAATCGGCATTCATACGATTCAATCCATATACATTCCACTGCATTAATATTCAATATGAGAGGAAATGTTTAATTACCTACTGCTTGCACTCCGATAAAGAATAAACTACTACAGACGCCACAAAAAACATTCATTTGGTGCCAACCCTGGTTCTTTTATTCCATGAGAAATTAGCCCCATATGATTTTTTCTTAGGTTTTGGTTCTTGTTGTTCTTGGACAAACCACTCCCAACCTTCAAACAATTCACAAAATTATTTAGTTCAACACTTAATATTTTCCATTAGTTGTTCATAATTGCACTACTTACCATTTTTTTCGCAAAATGCAATTGCATCATCTTTTGAAGAAAACTTTACTTGAGTATTAGATAAGGGATCTCCACTGAAACGAAAAATTGCCCATGTCATTGCTATATTCATAATCGGTGTCACTGGTATGCAAATCGATGGAATTCAGAATATAGCCAGAGTTGAAAAGATACGTAGGACATTGACAAATTTTGGCCAATCATACACACTGTCTAAAAAGTATCTGAAACATACTGTACTATAGTTATCCTTTACACAAACATCTTTGAAAATCAAAATGTGATCTTTCTGAAATTTTGCAGGAAATTGTCAAGTAAAAAACAAGAAGCCATATTCCGATTGAGGGAAAAAGGTGCTATGTAACTGAAAAATACTAAGTTTCATCTATGTTTTTGAAACTTATGGCTTTCAATATACTACATGTGTGTATCATATTTCATGTACGGCTTTAATACGTGTAGATAATTGTTAAAATTAAGGGTTTACGTTGAAGTCCAACCCATGAGGGGATTTTCCCATCGCTCACGAGTCTCAAATTCAATTTGCCAATCATGAGTGTTATGACTTCCCGCTTGCATGGCATTACGAGCTGGTACAGATATGCAAACCCGTCTGGATTTAATGTGCTCTTCTGGAACTCCAGTCACTGGACTGATATCCATCTGAATAACAAGAAAGAAATCATCTGATCAGTCAAACGTGTCCGAAATCATTTCAGAGCCTATACTTCCTAATGACTGGCATAGAGCAAATTTCCAATATAACACATTCTAGTGCACAGTCTCAACATTATACTGTATGTCGATCGTGTTAGCCAGGTTCTTTTCTACCTGTTTCTGTAACACTGATATATGAGAAAAACTACATGGCAATTTAACCTACAGGTCCAGTTACGGTTATGTAGCCCTGTAATTGCTTCTGGTGAAGTTTATCTTCTGGATCCATTAGATATTCCGACACGTCCTTACTTAGGGCATCCTTTTTTAATGGCTCCTTGTCGTACGTTAGTGAACTGAGGGACAGCGAACGTCTACATGATGAAGAAAGTTCAGAATTACTGCAACCCATGGATGTTGAGTACATTCACTTCCCAGTTGCTCACGTTGCTAATCTTTCATTCATTTTGTTAATTTTTCTTATAATATGAAACGTATACTCACGATGAAACAATCAATCCCCGCTTATATAAATTTCCAACAACAGCAAATGGCAACCTAATCGACGCCATTTTTAGGAAAATATGGAACTCATACAGGGTGCACAGAAAATGTAAACAAAAATGTGGAAAGCGACTTTGTACAGTATTTTAGAAAAAAATATTTTCACAATACTCCTTTTTGAGGTTATTGTGGCTTTGCATTTTAAAAAACATGGAATTATATGAAGCCCTAAATACAATAGATAAACAATTAAAATTGATAAAAATAAAACATTTGGGTTGTCCTTTGCAGACCATAAAAATCAAATGCGTCATTCTTGATTTATTTAGATATTAGATCGACTGTCATAATGAATTTTGGACCAGACGCGAATCGGCTTGCATGAACATATCGAATCATATTGACAGACAACAAAATCATCAGTTTATTGTATTGATACCTGTATACATCAAGACTAGAAACAAGATTCAAGGGGCATATCCTGAACATTAGAAGAATAGAAATTAAGGTACAAAATTCTTAAGTAAATGATTAAGTATACTAACTATAATTGGAATGTGACCGAATACATAAAAATCATTGCAGCATTCAAAAGTAACAAATTGTAAAACTGTTACTTTGATTTGCCATAAAATTTGCTATTTAACATGTATAGTAACAAGTTGACATTAACTTCTGCACGGTCAAACATTTTCATCACCGGTCTGCCTTCATACTGCAACTCCAAAAGGTTCTAAGACAAAATCAGCACAATATTTATAGCTATTTAGTAAATTATCAATTAGAAATTTTACAGTCCTTATTTCTACTGTTACCTGGATATCCAGTTCAACATCTGATAAATTGGTTCCCATGTATTTCACTTTCACAGTGAAAACACCAGATACTTCTGTTGGAGTAATCTCAAACAAAACATTTTTGAATCTAGATGCAAAAGTTAATATATACTTAAATATATTGAATATGCACACGCACCCTGTATACGTTTTCTTCTCCCTAAACTTCAATTCAATATCAATCTTCACATAAAAGCCAAATAAAAAACTTACTGGCTTTTGCTTAAACCTTCCATGCTTATGATAATGCCTTTTTCATGAAGTTTGGCTGCAGTGTACTTCAAGGTAGTTTTGGAAATAAACGATTTTGTGAATATACTGCTATTTCTTCCTATTTTCCTGAAAATTCACAAAAATTAATGACTCTTAAATTTAGCACGAAATTAGTCATTACTGCAGGCAAAATACCCAGAATAACCTCAAATAAGAAAAGAAAAAAAAAACATTTGTACTGACTTTTTTCCAGTAGCCATATTATCAAGACACTGTTTGATGTACTGGTTATAGTAATCCACTTGATCCTCAAAAAACGATCTTTTTGTTTGCAAATTTGTTAACGTGGTTTTCAGGTGCATCAAGTCCTGTTTGCGCCTCAATCGATATCGACGCTTGTTTCGAATATCCTTTAAATGCAAATCACACAGCTTGTTAACAAGCATGAATCTGGGCATTTAGTGTATAGCAAAAGCAAAATGGAATGCTTTACCAAAGAAATTGCGTTTATGATATCCTGATAATTATTTTTGCTGGAAACGTAGCCTTCTAATTCCAACAAGTTTAGATTATGACGTATCTTGTCTACAACTTCTTCCAGTGTGAATCTGACAGATTAATAAAAACAAAAATTAAAGTTACAGAAACACGTTTAATTAGCAATGATCAATGCATTTTACCTTTCAACATCAGATGGCGTTCGATGTAGAAGTCTTTGCTTCTTTTCTTGGGCCTCACCCACATTTTGTCTGAGCCGTTTTTCCATGAGCAAGTCATACCTACTGCTCTAAATAATGAATAAATTTATATAATATTAATACTTTCAAAATAAATCTCAACGATTACTTGGGTGCATCCCAATAATCAATTCCATTAACCTGATCCAATCCAATCCTGCATATGAGCATTTCAGGTATATCCGTGACCTCAATACAGTGCATGGCATCAACTATCATTTGTTTCGTTCTAAAGTAGAAAAAAAAGATTATTGTCGTGATCTGAGCAATACAAATTTACTAAGACCTATCTTTCTCACTTTCGAAGCAATAAATCAATGGCAATATTACCTGACATATAACCTGTTTATCTCTGTTTTTGTACTTTCAGGAACTTCAAATTTATTCGTAAGCATCAGACATACTTCTGTTTTTGACAACTGCACGGCCGAGAGATTATCCAAAGTTTCTCCTAGAATAACGCATTGCACCACAAAGTATATTAAAGCAAGACAATTATGTTATAAAAAAGCTAAATCACCTTGATTCACATACCAATGAGAGCTTCGACACTTGGTTTTTCGCCTAAATCTTCAAGCAGTTCATGTAAAGGATCCTCGGGGTCTGGCGCCAAAAAATTCTCATGTTCTAAAAACAGCTTTTTGTATAGGATAAAAACGATGAGAATCAGCCATTGAAAAAGCCTTTACTTTTGATGTGTTTAGCAAAACAATACCTGGTGCAGACCGCAAACATCTTGCAGCGAAATATAAACAACAGGCTTGGTCATCATTGTTGCTTCCGCATATTCATCAATTTTAAAATGGTCTTCTAATCCTTCAACGTTGCATGCAGCTTCGAAAAAGGTCCTGTTATCAAATATATTAAAGTAACAAAATAATAAAAAACTGGAAATTTGCCTAGGCATGAATAGAATAATATATCTCACTTGAATTTTTCGTGGCATTCAATAATGAATGAATTCAAAGAAATCAAATGAGGACTATCATCGCCAAACTATAATAATAAAACGCAAGATAGTCAACATAATTTTGCAACATCGATTTTGTCATGTAAAAATAAAATTACAGAAAATAGACTAAGCAACTTACACCTGTTTTGGATGTAGCAAATTGCAAAATTTTGGCAATTGAACCCAGATTTCTTCTCTGATCAATGCTAAGTGCCTCAGTTACCCCAACATCCACAATATCAAAGGCATCAGGTGCAACAATGGCAGAGTTGATATAGCGATAATACAACAGATTGCCAACAATCTGAAGAAAACCATTATTAGTTTTACATACGAAATTTGTTAGTAGCGTTCAAATACAGCTGGAATATGCTGAGACATTTATCTCAAGTTATTACTAAACTAAAACATAGTATGACTATCATGTAGTCAATTATAAGGCTTGAGTCCAGATTTTCGATTCACACAAAAAATCAGGCATATAAGATGGAAATCCTCTCTTTTTAATCCAATATTAAATTATTTGTGGGTACTCACCTTCAATATCTCCTTTTGAGGCGCATCAGGGAACTTATTTTCTAAACTGTTTTTCAACACTTTGCACATATACAAAATGCCATACCTTTTAAGAAAGTTAAAACGGAACACTATGAAAACGATAAGTGACAAATTTTAATTAGAATGAAAAAAAATTGAATAAGACTCACGGCAGTTTGTCCAATGAATTCACTATGGTATTGAAAAACAAAAGGGTAGTTTCTTTAAGACGTGTTAAAGATTCCTTCAATTCTGTGAGAACATCATCATGTTTCAAAGCAGCTTCCTGAGTTACAGTATATGGCAGCCCACTAAAATGTAAGCCAGCAAAATGTTATACTGTATACCAATACTCTTGAAATCTAAACTAAACTACGATGTACCTTAATTCTCCGGTTTTTGATTCCAAGTTATTAACCCAGGCCTTGTAGACCTCCACCGGATTAGTGTTTATTTGTAATTTCTTATTATCCAACACTTGTTGTACAAGAGGGCTCAATATTTCTCGAAGGGAACTCTGGCCTCTTTTATTCCTGTAATGAAAAATTAAATACTAGCCATTTAGACTACAGATTCATAAATATGTAACTCGTTTTCTAAAAATTAGGGCATTAGGTGTAATTTTGGAAAAAATAATTTATTCATATATATGGAATTGATAACCACAAAACTTCTTAATTCTGTCTTATAAATTTCAACTTATGACAACAAAGCAAAAAATTGTCATTAGTCTCAGCTCAATATACTTCAAACATTTCATTTTCAAAAATGGAAATCCAAACCTGTATAAAACCAAGAAGAAAGAAGATTTTCATGACATATTTTAAGAAAAAAATCTCCCTTTGTACCCATAAATTGATCAATTACAAATTTCCAATCTTTCATTCGAATTCAGATTAAATAATGCAAAAGAATAGGGTTTCTTTTAGATTCAGCTTAATGTAAATCAAATAGAAATAAATGTATTACCTGTTGAAACCAACTATCATTTTGATTATGAGAGAATTTGCTGTGATGATATCGCTAGGTTGATCGACTCTAGAACTGGAAATAACAGTCTCATTACAAAATAGACATGAACTATGCTATAAATGCAAGGTTACCCTTAATAAAAGCAACCTTATTTCCTCCTGCAAAGCCGCTTCAAATAGTTTTAGTAATAAATACTCTTCTCGTTGGTTTGATGCATAATTAAAAAGAGTTAACACAATAGATTCGATGAACTTTGTTTTAGCACTCGGCAACATAAATGTTACCAAATGAGACAAATAGCGAGGTTCAGTCTGTATAAGATAAAATAGGTGCTGGTAGGCTTCCACTTTTTGTCGACTATCTTTGCTTAATGTTTTTAAGCCGTGATGTCCTGTCAGGCCATAAACCGCCTCCCGACTTTCTTTAGATTTCTTGTCCATCTTGGAACCATGAGCAACCACGTCCTGCCACATTACATAAGTTTAACCAAGAGCGGGCTTTACTAAAAACACACAGAAAAGTGACTATTTTGTGCTAACCTGTAAAGTGATCCTATTTTTCACCAACAAACCAATTTTTATATCCATGGTAGCTAAATCTTTCTCCAGCTGTTGGTTATGCCTGATAGTCTTTACTACCTCTCCTTTCAAGTGATTCAGCTCTAATTCAAATTCATAACAAAATTATATATTTTTTATGGATATGTGAATTAACACCAGAATTAATTGAGTAAATTCGACAGTTTGATTTCCAGGAAGTTACCCAATTCTTCTGAGAAATCCAAATTGTTAATATCCAATAAGTGTACAAACATCTGCACAGACTGAAATGCTGGTTTATCCGAATTTCCTGTAATTATTGGATGTAATCTTTAATTATTGATAGAGCTGTTCAAGAAAATAAAGTTTTTATACAACTCGTTAAATTCTCTATTGAAAATAAACAGTTAATTAGAAACGCACATACTTAAATCTTGAAATGCTTTTCGTGTTTTGCAGGCTCTCCAATTTGTTTGGATTTTAATAATTGCACGAATCTTGAAAAATTACATAAAATACGAGAATAAATATTTTGACATTTTTTAAAAGCGAAAAATAAAGTAAACAACTTACATTATTTTTAAAGAAATCTAACCGATCTTGATATTTTCGCATGGCTAAATATCTTCTCACCATGGATTGAACCTAAACAAAATATAAATTATTGCTTTACTGTGAATGGAACATAAGGATAGTTATAAGGAATTATGACATTTATATACTTTCACAATCTTGGGAATATTATCCTTCAAGTAATAAATTCGTTCACGGTAAAGTTTTCTTTGTCTACAGCCTCTCCACCACGCCTATTTATAAAACAATATTTAAAAAATTTCAAGATTAAATGTATTTGCCCATGTCCTGCCTATTCTAGAGTTCAAGTTGCCATACCTGTATTTTGATCACGGAATCTTTGTGAGAATGAAGAAAATCTAGACGGTTCTTAAAATCGTTTCTAAATAAAAATCCACGGACTAAAGCTTGCAACTGCATTATTTGTGGATCAATTGCATCATACAACATTTGTCGATCATAATCTGATGTAACCAAATAAATAACTCCCTTTGAAAAAAAAAAACAATTCAAAAAACCATTACAATTTTAATTATTTTCTTGAGTGCAGTGATTCAACTCGAACGTATAACAGGGCAGTTAGGTGCAAGAATAAATACCTGGATTTCATCTTTGCAAAGGCATGTGGTAGCCCCTCCATGTGATGGACTCCAATGAGCCTCTTCTGTTTTCAAATTGTAATGCAACACAATCCCCTCTTTACTTTTATATTCAACCCATGGACTATCTTCACAACCTAAATATAATAAAACCATTAAGTTTTTGAAACTAATATGAACATGAAACATTTCATGTAACGATAATAAAAAACCTTTTTCCAACTTCTCAGATTTAAGCAAAGTAAGACTGCTTAAATACGTTTCCATGCAAGCAGGAACTATGCTAATTAAATGAACATCAGGATTTAATATGGCAGCTTTAAATTTTTCCATATTCTGCTCATCGATGGAAATATTAATTTCGGCTATGCCTTGGCAACCTAATGAAATTGATTTGGAAATTAGAATATGCTAAACTGAATGTATGGAACTGGACACACATACCACTATTGTTTTTAACCATATTTAAATTCAAGATGATTATAAAGAAAAACGAGATCAAGACATATGTAAAGTATGGAGAAATTTACAATAATGGTATGATGATTACAGTATTTTGGTATGTGACTAACAACGTAGTGCAATCTGTGCAAGTTTATTGGATTTATCTATGACATGCTGTATTTCGTCAATCCACAATGAAGGGTATTCGTCAGGATCTTCAATTTCCTGGTATAAGAAATGTACAACATAAATCACACCTAAGCAATACATTTATTCATGTTACACCATCGGACAATTTACTCACAGCAGCCTTCGCAGCGATTTCCTTCAGCAGCATATGGTGATATAAAATGGGGCTCACGGGATTGATATCTCTGAGCTCAGCCAACGAATTACGAAGTGCATCAAGGGTGATTTGAGGGTCGTCGAGTCTCAGGGAATCATTGATATCTTGTATTGCAGAAATTTCTGAAAACATACCCTCTATTAACTTCAACTTTTTAGAAATTTTTGTTTTCGAAAACAAATGCATAATTTTGAACAGTTATCCAAAAAAACAATAAAATGCAAAATCAAGCAATATAAAATTATTTGGAAGGTTTTGCAAGAATGAATAAACTGTCAGGTAATACCTTTAACATCAGCTATCCATTTCAATCATTTATATTTCTAATTACATGTATATCAGACAATAAATTCATACATACTATCAAGTTCTAGCTGAGCTTCTCGGTTTGCCATAATTATGCATTCTTGTATTTCCAAATGCGTCAAAAAAGTACAGGTTGCAGAATTCTAAACACAAATCAGGGTCAATTATAGAATTTTAAATTTTTCAATAGATAAATTTTAAGTAATTTTTGGACAAACCATTGACTTTTGCTTTTTTGCATCTAGTAAGATCGCCTGATACCTCAACTTGCAATCAGAGTCCACACCGATTAAATGAACATTCTCGTCCGACAAAGCTGAATATGTGGCTTCAGGATCACCTGCTTCAGCATAGAAATTAACTAATGCAACAGCAGATAAAACTGAAAACAACAAACGTAGAAACATATTACGTAAATTCATACAAGAAACAATTTTGTAATACTGTAAGTGGTAAATAATTACCAATTATGCCACCATTCAGTTCTTCGTATCTCAGATCAGTCTGGATAAAAAAAAATAAGAAACTGCAGATCACAATAACTCCATTTTTGAAATTTGTTTTGATAATGAACATAACAGACAGCCTATAAACTTAAAGAGATGCTTACGCCATTTTCCTGCCTGATATTAGAAAACTCAAGGTAGTAAAGATCGGCAGCAAAATCAAGCACAGGTGGCAACTGGGCATCAGTACTTTTCAAAGCATGCAGAAGTTCATCAGAATTACCCCGTTCAATTGCATCATTGATGGCTTTGATAGCAAAATTGCCTAAACAATTTGAGGAAAAAATGATTACATGGAAACTTCTTCCAAAGTTGGAAGTGCAAACAAAAGTTGCCTTTAGTTTTCTTCATTTTCGTTTTTCTATCCCATAAACTTACGTGATTCTATAGTGTCTCCGATCTCATTGGCAGTATGCAAGGCCTCCTGGACATTATCTTTGGTGAATATAATTTCGTTGTTATTGTCCTATAAAATAATAGATCACTTTAATGATAGGCTAATAACTGCAAATTATGACATTTTGCAAAAAATAGTTTAGACTCTTACTGGGTGACATGCGACCAACTTTGATAATTCCTTTACGTATATGTCAACGTTTTTTGGCAAAACATTTCTGAGCCCGAGAGAGCTAGAATTCAGTATTTTCAGCAAAGATGCAGCATCATAATTCTCCAAAATCTCTTTGATGCTTTGTAAGGTGACTTCACCTGCACGAGAAAAAATTCACTCATCAATTGAATCAATACACCAACTAAAATAACAGCATATAATATGCCTACTGTTAATTTTATTGAGGCACTGTTGAATCTCGCATCTGGTTAACATTTCGTCATAGACATCTTGAACTTCCTGTAATCCCAGATATTTGTTCTTCCTGTTTTCCACCTTTTCCAACTTTGTGCGAGTGAGCAAATCCTGGTACAAGTCAATGGCAGATGATTTAATATCTTGCAGAAGAGCATATGGATTCTGCAACACCCTTAATAACTCTTGTGTATCCTGTCTGTCAATTGTCTCGTTAATTGCAATCACTGCTGCATGCACTGCAAGAAACATCAGCTTATTTTTTCCATGTTAATAGAAATGCGCTTTTTATTTCAATTCAGTATTTTCAACAGTAGAAAAAAACCTTACTTGATGCTTCATCAACTGGCATCTCATTTTCTAAAATACCTCCAATGGTGCCAAATACAGGCATCTGAATGCCATATTTTTCCAATTCACGACGCATGGCACTAATTTCTTCTTCTATTGAAAAAAAATATTAAATTTTGTTTGGTGAAAAGGCAACATATCTAGCAATAACTGCACAGAGTTGAAATAAAGGTCAATGCAAGCCCTGGGTTACCTGTAAAATTTACTTTTCCAAATAAATCTTGAATTTCAGGCGCCAATCCCAATTTATGAAGGAACAAACTAGAAAATTTTTTTATAATTATTTATTACTCAAAACTTATTTAATCACAATGGTTAAATTTTCATTAAACCACATAAGCAAGGACATACCTCAGAGCATGTAAACAGTAAACTACTCTTGGCATGTTCTTTTTGTCATACACATCAGTAGTTTCAGGTACAATTGCCTTAAAAAGTAAACAATGTAAGAATGAATAGAAATTGAGAATGGAATAAAAAGTTGACTAGCCGAAATATATTAACCTCTGGCAATCCTATGGACTGCACCGCTGTCAGCCAATGATTTATATTATCAGTATGTCGGAAATGCAATCCCTTTCTCTAAAACGTTATTTTAAAAAAATAACAAAATTACTCAGGGAAAATTATTTCAGTTTAAAAGCAATTGAAATATAACAGGGAACCAACTAACTTTATAATTTATTAAATCGATGTCATATATTTTCTTCAATGGAACGATTTTTGGAGCAAAAAAATGGCCAAGTTTGGCCAGACAAACGCCATTTCGAATATATTCTTCGAATTCAGTTGTAGGAGGCAATTCTTCGCTGAGGCAGGTTTCAATCCAACTGTTGAATTCAAAATTATCTTAATTCTTCCAATAAATCATATTTGTTAATGGGCGCAAACTGGACAAGAACAATGTTTCAGACCGTTATGCAAAATCAGACTATAACAGACCGAAATACATTTGCCTAGGACAATTAATAGTAAATTATGTGAAAATACACGTTACAGCTTATTACAACATCTAGGCCTATTCTGAAACTTATAATGGGTCATAGCATCATATAAACCGAGTCTTGATAATAACCCAAAACGAGAATTTTTAATAGAATAGGCTAATATATTTAAACAGAAGGAAAAGCGTACGTCGTAATTTTTGGGAACATGAAAAATATTATTTTAGGCCTAGGTCTAATACATTTTGTGTAATATGAGCAGATCGGTTTGATGAGGAACTAGGCAACTTCCCGGAAACTGATTGATATTTCTTTTGCCAACTTTGATATGGATATTTTGCAGTTAGCATTGCCTACTGATATCCGGTGGAAGAAGTTTTCCAAGAATCCTGATAACCTTACACTTTTGCTTCTTCCAAGTGACATAAGTATTCATATGCAATATTCTGTTGCCGCCGCTCATCCATTTCTTCGGCTGAAACCCTCTCATTTTCACCGCCTAGTTTTAGAAATAGAGACAAGATTATTTATTAAAGTAAACGAAATTAAAACAACTTAATAATAATAATACCATTCAAGATAAGTTATAAAAATGCAAAAGACCATTATTTCTACATATGGCCCAGGATGTCAGCATAATCTTTCAACGCAGTCACTTGCATCTGGTTCAGTAAATGCCCAGAGGAAATGAAGGATGAAAGTTAATTTCAAAGGTCAATGCATGTACAATCAGCGCTTGTAATCTGAAGAAAAAAGGGGACCAAAGTGGGCTAGTGATTTCAGTAACTATCTGATGTCATTTGACCAAAGTTGACTTTCAGTTTTAGTGGAAGATTAAGCAAACGACTGAGACACTTGCACAATGTGAGTAGCTTTGTTTGAATTCCTATTTTCTAAACTGTAACTTAGGTAAAATTTAGATTATTTCTATAATATACATTTTATCTTGTAACACTAATGCATTTCCTAAAGATTTGCACACTATCTGAAATGAGCCATTGCCGTAGGCTATTTATTTTTCTCTATCAACTAAGTGATTGTACACTTCAATGGAAATAACTTCGGTTTCCAGAGTGATAGACGTTTAGGTTACCTTTTAACATCCTGCTTTTTTGGGTGTTTCACTCAATAACTAAACGCATGAGATAGTTTGAAATTTGCTGTATGATTGAATAGCTGATACAAAAGTCAAGACGCATTATAAGCGATTGTTTAGCAAATGCATAATAATCCACATCGTACAGTAACTTAATTTAAGATAGGCCTATGTTATTGATTTTTACAGAATAAAATGAAAACGTTAACACGTAGTCAACTGGTGGTTGTGTTGAGCCTCCTATTACTCGCAGTATCTATATTGCCCAGTCTTCAAGGTAAATTTGAACATGCATTTGCTTTTGAATCGAACAATTATAGACATTGGCAACGTTTCTGTGTGCAAACAATGTTTGTGACGACACATATCTTTAATATAAGCTGACAATGTTAAATCAACGTGCCGACAATTAATTGAAAACACAATCAGTATCACTATTTATAACAAACTGCTTACATATTTTCAGAAGATGAAGACTATCATGGACCTGAAGACAATTTGAATGGTGCAAGTAAGAAAATGTTACAAACTAAATAAAGCCGAGACCCCATTGTATCATCTGATTTGAAAATTTGCATTGAAATTCTAATTCAATAATTCTTTATGGTCATGCTTTGCAACTGTTTGTGCCCTAACATCTGCATGATAGGCCATTAACAGTTTTGTATTTCTTATAGATGATTCTGCCACTTTTGATCAAATCATGCGTGAAGAGTCTCTTGAAGAGACAGTTAGGAACGTTCTTGTTCAA
Source organism: Kryphioiulus occultus (assembly GCA_034687865.1). Lineage (NCBI taxonomy): Eukaryota > Metazoa > Arthropoda > Diplopoda > Julida > Julidae > Kryphioiulus > Kryphioiulus occultus. The sequence goes on from JAQGAF010003818.1 coordinate 13,593, forward strand.
ATGAGAAATCAAAGCGACTTAAAAATCCCAGGAGTCGAAATTGCTGATCCCATGGATGTTCCAGATTTTAACTCAACTGTGAGACAAGGATTTACCAACGCGGACACCATGCTATGGAATGTAAGCATTACTGGCTTGTCATCTTTTAACATCGATGAGGTTTTGGCCAATCTCGAAGACATGAATCTTACAATTGGAATGAATTTATCCACTTTGCAAACAACGGGCCAATACAAATTGAAAGGGACACTCTACATTGTCAAATTGGCTGGAGAAGGCGACTTTTGGATGAAATTGATCGGTGCTTACGTGCCAGGAAGTATAAAGCTTAGGGTCAATGACAATGGGCTTTTAGAAGTGGACCACATCGATCTGGACATTAAAGTAAAAGACATTCAGGTCCATTTCGATAAACTTTTTGGTGGTGGAGCAGCGTCTACTTTTTCTAACACCATGTTGAATGCCCTGAGCAGAATCATCTTCGAGAGCATTAAACCATCTGTACTAGAACAACTTGAAACAACAATGACAACAGTCCTCAATCAACAATTCCAAACTCTGCCACCACAACCTGTGCTATCAGAATCGAGATCACCATTGGATTTGGCCATTGCCAATGCGGCCACCCAGCTTCGCGAAAAAGGTTATGACCCATTCAATGCTCCAGACTTCAAGCAGAGCTTCAACAGGCGCATTATATTCATGATCCTAAAAGGTAACATCACCCTCAACAAAGGCTACGTGCGAGGTTTGTCCACGCTCCATCGGACTGGTCCTATCAAAATGGCTTTCAAAGAAAACTCACTGACAGCAACAGCCGAGCTGGGATTCGACAACCTGGAAGGTGGATACAACTGGGATGCTACACTGATGAAGGTGTCAAGGAAAGGAGATGTACATTTCCTCGTTAAAGGTCTCAGTCTGACGATGACTGCCACCCAAGAAAACGAACTGAACAGCCATCCCCATCTTCACGAGTTGAAAATCACCAAGCTGGAAAAAATAGCCTTGGATATGGACGGATTGGGTTCGTTTGACTTCTTGCTGGAGTTCTTTTCGAATTTCTTCACAAATGTTTTCAAGAAGCAATTTGCCCGCATCACCGAGATGCAACTTAAAAGTGTTATTCAAGAAAATCTGAACAAAGTTCAGCTGCCTTTTTAGTTGTCCTCAAAGAAGTTTGGTGAGTTCGCCACAAGTTCCAAACTTTCAACGATTATCTTATAATCTCAATATTTTAAATCATGTTTCTGTTTGAAATATGTCCAAGTGGCGCACCATCTTTTGTTGTGAATTATACTATTAATCATATTTGTATCGTTTTCTTTGCAAGTATCGCGAGGGAACGTGTAAAGTTGCGCATGGAGATTATTTAGATCCATACAGGATTTATTCATTTCACCTATCAGAATGCACTGCATTCTCCAGGTGTATTACTGAGAGACAACCCAAGCGGATCTCTATGAAAATTTAATTTGAACTTTACTGTCAATGTGAGATGTATAACGTCATTAAGAGATTAAAATAACAATGCGAAAGATTCAAACTTGGAATTTTATTTTGACACTAATGACATTTTGGGGCATCGGGGAATTTAATAATATGGGATAATAGGAGAAATGAGAATTAAAAGAGAAGCTGCAAAACCAGATGGGGTCGTGCAAATATTACGTAACACACTAGGGGGTGGGTGGGTCCTCGTGAATGTATTACGAACTGTTACAGGGGGTCCATGAGATTCTCCTTGCGTTACGTTGTCATCAGTAACAGTGCAGAATCAATAACAAATAATACACTAGGTCCATTATAACCTACAAGTTGTGTAAAAAATACAAGGGCAAAAATATACAAAAAATTGCAAATGTGTTACGTAACACTAGGGGTGGGTAGTCTGCAAAGTGTTAAAGGGCATGTCTCTAAAAAGGGGCAAAAATTGCGTTACGCAATATATGCACGGCCCCAATCAGCCAAGAGTCATTCATATGCAGTGTAACTCGCATACCACATGTCAGCTGTCAATGGTCGGTTACCTTGACCCAGGTGTCTGACAAAAGGACAAAAATGCCCACTCAAGCAGTAACTTTGTCTACATTCTAAATGCCAACCTGGCTTGCTACAGTGGAAGGAAGTTGGTTGCAAACAGTATGTTCATTTTTTCCCGAACTTCCTTATTTTCGATCAAACACCCAAAGACTGGTACCGGTACGTGGGATTCGTGAAAGTTTGAAGTTTCCTATTGAACTAGTGCTGTTAGGCCTAGCCAAAAAACAGGTGAAAAACAACAAATGACTTACCCAAATTACGCTGCTCACAACTTTCTTCGTCCATGGTGAATACTGAATGGATGCCGATACAGTTTAGTTCACATTTGATAACAAATGATGCACAAAATAATCAAAGAGACGCAATGATCAACATGGGCGTGCAAATTTAAGGGGGTCCATACGTACTTCTGCTAAAAAAAGCAGACGGGCACAAAAAGGTGTAGTTTGGATTTTTTTTTACTAGATGGCGCTGAACGTTGCACCTTGTAGGCGGAGCTAAGGCATATGCACCAATCATTAAACGACTGGC
>JAQGAF010003819.1:0-16164 GCA_034687865.1 Kryphioiulus occultus
TGGGTTGCCTATACTTTTTTGACATGAGATTTTCACTTTTTTGCTGTTTATTTTAAATCATGTAAATTTAAACAAGCCAAACTGTCATGATTAGTTTATTTACGCGATGCTTTTTAAATTGTTTTTGTGACACTTTTTGTGGAAAAACGGCAATTGCCTATACTTGTTTTATCCACTGTATTGACGTAAAAGAGATAGCTGTTCCCTGGTGAACATATCGTTCTATCATTTCAAAAATAAATTCAGCTGGTTTAATTATTATTAACGCAAATGATGTGTTCCAAAGTTGTTAATTTTTTATGGTGTGCTAAGCTTTAACTCACCAGTGTATGTGATGCATGCATGGAAACTTCGTTTTCGAATCAGTCACTTGTTTCGGTCGCATTCCATCACCAAAATCAGTGCCAAATCGTTGGAAAATTGGAACGTTACGAGTCCAAAGGTGAAATTTAGGTACTGGCCCCAGGGCAGCGGTCGGTCAACGCTGTTTGGGGTCAGCGGAATCTTCGCGTTCCATCGCGGCGGTGTCTTTCAACGATCGCCCAATTGCCAAACCGGCTCCAGATACGATCAGAACACGGCCGTTCCAAAAATTTGGGCAAAAAATGGCGTCATAACTTCAGCGATTCGTTCATGCAAAAAAGACAGATTTACGAGGCAGCAACGGCAAAAGGCGCGCAAAAACGCTCGTATGTCATCATTAAAGAATGAGGAGATTAAAATATCGCTCATTAACTAATCAGCCTCCCTGAACAGGTTCAAATTATTTAATCCGCGTCATATAAATTCGCTGATTAGCTTCATTATCGAAAGGTCAATTAATTACTGTTATTGCAGTCAAGCCATGCGTGCCGAAGCGCATTCTCGCCAACATGGCCGCAGGGCATCGGCGCCATCTACTGTATGAATCGCCACCAGAGGCCCACTGATTGCCACAGGGCCCCAGCCATCTAGGTTGCATTTCTCAAAACTAGAAGACGAGCTACATGTAGTTCGTGTATACCAATAAAATTATCCTTAATACTGAGGTCATACAGAACTAATCTAGTTAAGCTAGATAATGGCGAAAACCGTGATGACGTGTTAATTAGTGTGTTTCTCATTTAGTAATGGAAAACTAGAATAAAACTATTATTTATCGTGTCCCAGAAATCATGATCGAACATGGTAAAGTTTTTACATTGTTAACATGCCAGTACGTGTTCCCATAATCCATTGCAGAAACCGTCAAAGCAGTCTGTTCGCCATATTAATTACCATCAAGGTAACCACGTTTAGCTACCACGTTTTTTATTATCCCGTTTTTCTTTAGTATGTCCTCAGTATTAGGTAGAGACGGGCAGGTTGGGATTGCTATAGCATTTTTTCAAAATCGAGAATAAATCAAGATATAATTTACCAGTTATTCAGCAGTTATTCAACACTAATACAGTATTGTCAGTATTTGCCGATTATTAAAATTGAACGCACGGTTGCCATGGCTACTTCGCAAAATGAACACCACATGGAGTATGTAATTGAAATCGGAACGAAGTAAACTGCAAATAACAAAATTATCAGCAAATACAGACAATATTTCTGTCAATCGTGTACAAAGTAAGTTATGCTCAATAACTGACAAGTTAGTTTGCATTTAGACTCATTTTTTTAATTGTTGTACTGTATTAAACGAATTCCTTTGCAGCAAGATTACGAATTAGAAAAAGTTTTGAAAATGTGATCGTTTTGATGCTGCCGGTTGCGGACATGGTATTTCGGAGTGGAAATAAAAAGAAACAAGATAATGAAATTCCTGTCAGCTCAACGCTCAACCGAATTCACTGGTCATGCAATGTGTCCCATCAGTCCGTTTTCAATTAATGGAAAGCCGGACTGGATCAACCCTGACAGTCCCAAAGCTTGTCTTACACGGTGATATCCGCGTACCCTGGTCATTTTTTTCTGGTTCCAGAGTTAATTACCGCACCCCCACACCGCATAAAACGCGAGCCATGCTCTAAGCCTCGATTAGGAAAGTGGCTTCATCTACCGGGGCTGGATTACTAGGGTCCCGCAATTTGTAGCGAACCAATCAATCCGAGGATTCTCCAGCTTCCATTTCTTCGAACACGTGGCTTACTCACAGATCCACGTAAGCCCATACCGCACAATTGGATTACAGCGAACCAGATTAATTGTTTTCGCACATACGGGAAACGACGAAACGTTCCATCAAGATTAATGTCGACTTGCCCGGAATTCCATTCACCAGATGGAGGCGACACCCACCAACGCCATCTGGTGATAAATTATTCACGTTTTCGATTAAAAACGGGAAATTCCAGTATAGTCGAAAGCACTGGAGTCCATCAGCGGCGGTCGCATTGCGACTCCCAACATGGCGCCCTCCATCTATAAAACTTCTCTTACCAGATGCATGTATTGGCGAATTTCTGGTTAAAATTCACCGAAATTTCACTGTTGAGATGGAAAATATTGTTGTGTTTTAAGACGATGATTCCAAGCTTCGAACTGGTATCATTTTGTACGTTCGCATACTGCTTAAATACACGAAACAAGTTAGTAATTCGCATAAAATGCACATCATGGCTCATATTGCAGTCATTTCACATTAAGCTGTCTCGTTTTTTTCAGCGAATATTTATTTGAGAGGCCAATTAAGGGCGGCTAATTCCCGGAATCGGCTTGAGCCGACATCGACGACGTAACAAAAAGGTGGCTCGTAAATTAGACGAACGCGGGGCGGCAATAACGCGAAATTAGCATAAGCATTACAGATACGGAAAAAAAAGTTGCTTCAATTACGAAACAGCAAACGCATTGCTCAAAATCCTTACGTTCCAAGCGCCAAATACGAGTCTCTTCTGAAATTATCGCACGTTTCGTGATACAAAAACACTGTTGGGAAAATTACACACGCACGACTATATTAGGACTGGGATGCGACCATCTACATGGCGTCCCAAAACTCATTCGTTTCGTTCCGCACCTTAGTATCTAAATGTATACATTGGAACCAAATGTCGTTTTTTCCTAGAGGGTGTGCAGACATCAAAGACCATGAGGTTTCTTTTAAAGTTGTTGCACGTTTCGTGATACATACACAAACAGCTTGGGGGAATCATACTCATAACTACATGCATATTGGCATAGCCTCCATTTAACAAAACGTCGTTTGAGGTTGTTTTGCAGTGCATCTGGTTGGACAACCAGCAAAGGTACAACTGTTAAAAGCTCCTGATTGCAAGTTCAACCAATTGGAAGTCTCCAAATGCATTCCGAAATGTCGGCAAATTCATACTAAAATCACACTGCGTAGTTTCTAATGGATGTCTCCAATGTAAGCCAATGAGCACAGGATGTGCTCTGCTGGTAATAGTGCAAATGGCGAGATCATCGTTTGGGCGGGTTTGGTAGGATGATGCAGCAATTGCTTTGACAACACAGCAACAGACTACTCCTTTCATAGACTCCCGCTCTGCTACTTATATAGGCATGTTATACAGTAGAACCTTTGTAAGTTGGCACCCGAGGGATTGTCGCAAACCGGTCTACATAAGGTGGTGGTCAACGCATGGAACGAGGCTTGTGCTGACACAGGATTTTAATTCCGTGAACTGCATGTACTTACAATCTTATTAAAACGTTCATAATACAGTACCAGTATTGCTAATGAGCTGCATATTTACCCAGCAATTGCACGTACTCTACAGTAGTACTGGAATTTTAAAGGTGTAATAGTTGTATAGTAAAAGTCATATCTGGACCACTTTTCTGAATAAAATTTGAAATTTAAACTTTTATTTTCTCTTTTGAACACAAAGTGATCATGTACGAATTGATATTTTTCTTAAAAATATATGCTTGAAAAAAAAAACATTTGTCATGATCCGGAATCTTTAAGTTAAATTATAAAGAGGAAATTTATTTTAATATTTGTTTAATAAACTAATTTGCTATATATTTGCTTTTTTAAATTTGAAAATGTTTAAAGTTGTAAATGTTTAGTTATCTCTGGAAAAGTGGTCCAGAGATGACTTACTATACTACTTGTAATGTAGTGTCCAGTATAAGTTTTCCAAGCAACCAATGCATTTAATCATCCATAACTTTACATGTTGAGGCCATGCTGGGCAACATACAGAGTAAATTACTCTTGTGTGTCATAGTCCAAGTGGTCCACATACAACATACGGAGGTGCAGGTGGTCAACATGTAGAGGTCACCTTTCACCTTCCTGTACCAAAATTCAATTCGTTTCGTACCTGAGTCTACTTCACGTTCGAACCAAGTGTATTTTTTTCTAGAGTGTGTGCGGGTTGACAGATTTGGTAGCAACTTACTACATGTAGGTGTGGCAGTCTATCCACTTCCGTCTTTTCAGAGAACTGTGTTCAAGACTCAATTTTCCGCCTCGAAATTCAGTTTGGCGCTGGTTTTTAGGAGACAAAAAACTGATAAGGCCCCTCCTGAATTCCACGAAAGGCTTTAGCCCGCATCCAAAGCCGTTCAAAAGACTTCGCATTATCATTCAAAGCCCGCCATTCAAAACTGTCTTACTCTGCAAATCCCCAACGTGCATGCGCCGAAGACAGCGGACAGGGTTGACGGAACTGGCTCCAAAAAAAACCTCATTGTCATATCTTGAGTGATAGTTCTTCCGTAATCCAAACTCCATTTTTATGGAAAAAAAAGGACCCAAAAGTCGCCCATATCTCAGCCTTAATGCAGGCCGGGAGATAAGGCGATTAATTTCGCCTGTCATGCCCGTCTTCTTAGGCTGACAGTCGTTTATCCTGATCCTGATTAACCAAAAAAGGCGCTTGGCATCTCAGGGTGGCCACCACAGAAAAAATACAATCACCTTATTCCTGTTTTCACCTCAACAAGATGCCTACGATGCGCCACCTGCGTCTTCCAAGTTTGGCCTTGCAAAACCCTCATCAGCACTCGCTATTGCGAAGGTACATTCACCAAGACCTGATTCTGGACCCAACATTAACACTGAACAGTGCCAGTTGAAAGTGCGTTACATAAAGCATCTTTCGCCGACAATTGCGAAAGTTGCACTTTAAGATTTTTTAAACGTTCCATTCTAATTATCCTAATCTCGATGCATTTCCTAATTCCTAACTAAGTTACGAGTTGAAAAAAAATGCGAAATGGGCCTTAAAACATAAGTAAAGCTTTCTACATCAAATGTCGTACAACAATTGTCGATTAAATTGGGTTGATGGATTACACCCCCCTGCCACATGGCATATATTTGCTGACTGCAGGGTTCTGAGTTGAATTGAGCTGAATGTTAGAAATTTCTTAGAGTCAAGAATTATTGACTTAGCACTTATGGCTTTTAGAAAAATTACCAAAATCCATAATTTCGTACAAAAATGTAAACACCTTTGCGATAAAATCAATTTAAAACGTAATTTTAATACAAATTTTTGCTGTTTCAAGCACATAAAATTTATACACATGTAGGAGATGATGGCATGCATATTTTGCTCGTCACTTCCGTCGAAGGGACCTCAAAAGGGGCTTTGAAAGTGACACTTACTTTGGAAAAAGGAGATGTTTAAGCTTCATGCTCTAAAGTAGCACTTCCAATCCTCAAAAGTTCCACTTTTCAAAGGCTACTTTTGGAAAAGGGAGATGTTTAAGCTTTAGACTCTAAAGTAGCGCTTCCAAGACTCGAAAGTGTTGCTTTTGAAAAAGGAGATGTTTAACATGTAGGCTCTAAAGTAGCACTTCTAAACCTCGAAAGCGTCACTTTTCAAAGTGACACTTTTGACCACCATAAGGGGCAGTTTCATGCATCGCACTTTCACCATCGAAAGTATTTCAAAGTGACACTTTTGACCACCGTAAGGGGCAGTTTCATGCATCGCACTTTCACCATCGAAAGTTCCACTTTGGTCCGAAAGTGACACTTTTGCGGAAAAGTGAGTTTTATGCTATCTGCTGCGGAAAACAGCACGCATAGAATTCTGGCTAACAATGTAATACACGTAGCATGTCATTATCACGTGGCACCCCTTCTTTCCCATGGCAGATAGTGAACTTGGGAACAGGCCAGAAAATCCTGTCTTAGGACATTGGATGCTGCTGAAGCAGACAAGCGAGGCGCCACTCCAGGGTCCACTGACCTTCAATGCAGCCGGTAATGAGAAGAACCCCTTTTCAATACATGAATCGTTTCAAAGTGGTCCCCAAGGTGCACTTCCGGCGCGGAAACGGAGTTTTTGAACGCTTTACGACGAGCATTGACTGGCACAAATGGAGAACCGCCTCGCCAACCAAAAGCTCGAAACAACTCTGTTTAGCTCTGAAAAATTGGCTGACTGTTATCCCATGTCGTTTGCCATCTAATAGGTGGGTAACGAAGTATGATTCCAAAGCAATTCCAAGACACCGAAAGGCATCTGGTAATCGAAATTCTAGACCGATTTTCAGAAATTATCTGTGGTATGTGTTAACTTTCATCAAACATTGTAAGTTAAATTTATGCCAAATTCCAACGTGTCAACTTTTTCAAAATAGCCAAGTATGAATGATTTCAAAATGTGACAACATTTATATTGTAACTCTGCTTGTCTAGTAGGCCTATAAAACAATGATTCTTTAGCAGTTGAAGAAATGTATCCATTTATTTGTGTGTTTAACCTAAACAAAATAACCTAACGAGGTAATGTCTGAATTAGCTGCCCCAAACTCCCAGGCAATCACTGCCAGCCTACGAGCCATTAGGAAAAGCCCACACGCTTCAATTCAAGTTTATAATGTGGAGCGCGGCATACATGTATAACGTGGTACCGGTACACCCAGAAATTTTGATTTTAAATAATTATTTTTGGGAATAATCTGTGCTCATGTATCAAATTAAGCATTTATATAAAAGACTGCTAAAAAGCATTATTTGTGAACTCGACATCCCGTTAAATTTAAGCAAAATCGACTGTTCATAGAATTTCGCTCGTAGGGTTTTCTAACACGAATATTTCACGCAATATTCGCAGCAATCTTTTCAGTTTTTCACGTACGTGTATTTATAAAAGACAGAAAAAACATTCTGATGAAAACCTGTTAAAAACATCGCTCTACCAGTATGGTTGACCAAGTTTTCCAAATTTGAAAGTAAAAATTTGAGAGAAAATCCGCTTTTCGCACCTTTACAAACTGTGCATCGTCCCACTTTTAGTGCATGTATTCATAAAAACGTCCATTCCAGCTAGGAAAATTTCACTTTGTCATCCTCTTAACATATTTCTGGTGGCTGCGATTTCCCTGTCAGCCAGTCGTGCGTGATCGCATCTTATCGTCGCAGCTGCGCGATTCTTGACGAGTGGTAACCACACGCAATGGTTAGAAGCAGGTGCAGCCACTCATTTAAGGCGATGACAATGATGAAGAAATCAATTTATCAAAATCACCTTGGCACGACTCCAGCACAAGATACGATCCCAGCAATTTCGGAAGAAAACTACTTAAGCAGCACAGCCCGCACGCGCACTAACCCAAATAAAGTCTGACACAAGGTCGTCACCTAAATTATGAACCCTGCCCCTCTTTGAAAGCCAGGGGCGGATCCGGAAATTTGTCATGGGGGTTGGAGGCACATACAACGTGGTGATATCGAGGCCTGATTTTATGGAGTCATTTGCGATAATTATTTATTGAAAAGGCATTGTTGGAAGAAACGAGAGTTACACATGCTGATTTTAGATAACTTTCTTCACACAAAAGCTCCCCTAGAAGTAAACTAAGTCCCAGGTTAACATTCTTATTTCCCCCTTACCTGAAGAGTTTTTCCATAAACCAATACTGAATTTGTATAATAAAGGAATCCACGTAACATCGAAGTATTAATGCACTTTCTTAATGCGCATTTTTCAGTAGGAGTGCTGAGATGCCCCAAATTTACATGTATCTTAATTTGTCGAATTTCGATATTTTCATAATAAAGCCAAATACATTGAGTGAGGTAAGAACCAATCTGGCATACTGGGTTTTTCTATTGTGCTACAGGCAACTTAACCTTAAAAAACCACAGTGCACACCGAACGAAGCAAAATTTAAAAGCAAAATTTACATTTCTTCCTAGAAGTAAGTCATCTGTGACGGAGTTCCCTTTTTCAAAACAAAAATTTAAAAAGTCAGGAAATCCCCTGACTTTTCCAGGATTTCCAGGTTATATGGGAACCTTTTGGATGTTTAAATGCATTTCAATTCTACATGTTTTGAAGTCAAGAATGCCACCTGTCCTAGTAGTCGGAGTTAATCTCTTTTATGCCTTTTTCCCTTTTTGAGTTTATCCCAAAGAACTAAAACTACATATATAACCTAACAATGTAATTTCTTTACTTTGCATGCCCCAACAGCAGGCAATCACTGCCAGCATGCGAGCAATAAAGGGAAGCCCACTTTCTCACAGTGTCTATGCAGACCAATTTTGATATTTTCAATAGATTCATTTCTGTCTCCTTCCTGAACGCGTCCCATCGCAAAATGAGGATCTCGAGTCAACAAACAAACAGACAAACTAAAAAGCAAGATGGCTGCCAGAACGCAGTTTCCGGGATCCATGGCGTGGCACTGCGTCGCAAATAAATTTTGGCAATTGAAATTCAACGACTCTTCCCGCACCGGATCACCGTGGAAATCCTGAGGGCCCAAAGACATTGATTGCCTCCATGAATATCTACTCTGGTGGCGCACGCTGCATGCTAATGTCCGGCTTACAGAGGCCGCGGCGGAAGTGCCTATTTGTAGAGGACTTAAAATTCAGTATGTGTGGTTTATGTGGGCCCAGGTTTGTTTATTAAGCGTAATACCTCGGTTGGGGAGGCGGTGCCGCACGTGACCTCACAATCAATCTTCTCCAGAGTTGGAAGAGGACAACCTCCAAACTACATGTACGTGTACGTCAAAGCGTATAGGCTACTACACAGAAAAGTACATTGTTTATTGGAAATCTTGGTTACCAATGGCGAATGGTGGCAGCACCGTAGGCTCAAACATAACCTGACTGGCTCTACGGCGGTTTTTACCACGTGTTCATCAGGAGTGAAGAGGCCGCGGAAAATTGTGGAACAACACCAACAATGGCGACCGATTCGCTCTGACAATGGATTCGCCACAGGGGGGCGCCAGGCCTTTGAGGGCCCCCGTGACGGCAACTAGATGCCCACTCCTGAAGGAGGCAAAAAGAAAGGTGAGAGGGCCAAGGAATCGCATTCACAGCGTGAAAGGCACGAAAAAGAACAACGATCTGACGAAAGTCTTCATAATGGACGACCGATTGAGACTTGAATATCATGGGGCGATAGCATGAAATCGACCAATTTGGGCGCTTTCATCACCGCCCCCTGTCGGTTATTTGTCCTCACCAGATCATTTTTTCCATGTGTTTGTCAAAAGTGAAACTTTCGATTTTGGAATCATTCACAGAAATGTCTTCGTTGACGATTATCTTTTTACAAAATGTTTTCTGGACTCATTTTTAACCGAAAACGCACATTCGACATTGCGGCCTGGCCCCGATTTCGAAACATACAGTGTACGTGCGTGCAGTTTTGACAAACATTCAGCGCACAACTTCAGTTCGTAAAACATTTCATTCAACTAAAATGTTGTGCCTTATTGTATTTAGCTTCACGTGTTTAATGGTAACCGTAAACGTAGAAAAAAAAATACATTAGATACTGCGACCTGGCCCAATTTCGAAACATACGCACGTCTGGTAAAATACATTCTAAAGCGCGTGGTTCATTGAAAGCTCGAGATCGTCCAGAAGAAATATTCGAAACGCACACGAGCTTCGAAATGACATTTGTATCACAATGTAATATTCGAAACGTACGTGCATCTGTTGCAACTTTTTTTTAACTTGGTATGAGCGTCAAATGTTGGATTTTATCGAATACAAATTATACTTTTTGATGCGTGTTAAAAAAGAACTGCATTTTGTAAAAACTGTTTCATTTTACCAAAATGTCATATTCGAAACGCACACACGTATGTTGCAATCTTTGTTTCAACTTTGTATGAGCATCTTTGTTGGATTTTATCCAATACCAATTATTTTATACCCAATGACACACGTGTTGAAAAATAACTTCATTTTGTAAAATTGCGTTATTTTTATCATAGTGTTTACGAATGACAGCTTAGAAAATGCCATTTCCAAATTACAAACATCCATTTGTGGGCAGGTGTTAAATGGAACATTCTAGAATGGAGCATTTTAGAACAGTCTCTACTGGGTTTGGTACTGCAAATTCCATGACTTTTTCATGACTTCAACAATTTTCCCATGACTATTAGAATATGGAGCCATTTAAGTTTTGTGTCATCAATAAATAGTGATTTTCAGCAACACTACCAGTGATGACATGATTATTGGCCGAAGAAACGCCATAGGCGAAATTTTTTTGCGAAGCTGGATGAGAAGTGAAAATTTGGGTCCAAAAGGCTGAAATTCCATGACCCTAATGCAAATTTCATGACTTTTCCATGCCTGTTGCAAATTTAATGACTTCCATGACCGGTAGACACCTGTAGAGCTTTAACTGGCAATTCTAACATTTTCCTGAGCTAGGCTCCACACGCAACTATTACATACAAAAAATGCTATTTTGAACATGACTGCACAACTAATCGTAAATTTACGATCAGTTTTTTCCACTTGTATAAGTCTTTCCAAATGGTAGCAACGCGTACACGCAAGCAACTCGACATGCTAAAACCGCATGGCATGGTAACGAAAATCCAGCATTAACATAGTGCACTGTCAGCACGTTGAGACACTCGAGAACCGCTAGCGGGCCTTCGAGTCACTTGACAAATGACGTGACAATCGCTCGCAATATCTAGGGAAATTCGGCCCTGGCATGTCAGGCAAAATCCGATATGAAATTGCGATCATGTGCGGTCTGCGAACACGGATGAAGAGCCAGGTAATTAGGCGGGAACGGCAAGGTAAACACGAGGGCTGGCAAATGGGTTTAACATAATTAGAACGTCAGTCTTAATTGCTAGCTAATGCGCGCCACCAAAGACACCCTGGGGGAAAACGCGCTAATGCAGCTTGTTTGTCTGTTTATCGGAAATTATTTAACGACCCCCCAGGAAGGGGTTGGAACCCTGTCTGTCGCATCTAACCCTGCTGCCCCAATATGGCGCCTATGGCCGTGTTCCTAATGACATGGTAAAAACACGTTTCACATCACATTTCTTCGTGGAACAAGTCCTGGCATGTTGTCTGTTGGAATATTATTTTTCAAATTTTTTGACATCCAAGCATCTGAAAATGTTCAAATTTTTTCACATGAAAATATTAATTTTTTTCACATTTTATATCCAATATTTTTGAAAAAAATAGCTATTTCAAAGGCTATAACATTGCATCTCAAACTATAGGACGCGACCCACCTATAATATTGAGAACGCCATAAGTAATTTTTTTTACAAAACTATACCACAAATACATGAAATGGATTTCAGCTTGCTTTTCTAAAAAAAAACTGTATGGTGTAAAATTTAAAATCAATGTTTAAGTGTATTTTAAAGTGAATTTCCCGCGCAATTAAAAAAACTGATAAAAATAATCAAATTTTAGTACGTTTTTTATGAAATTAAGGACCTTATTGTAGGGGAATTCCTCAGTTTTAAGCTGGATTTCTTATGATATTCATTCCCGATGAATTTTTTCCACATAAAATGTCATTTTTACCCAATTTTTTTACATTTTTCATACACGGGTATAAATTTGCAAATTTTTCACACTTTTTCACACTGGCCACAGGCCTGCAAGTCCGAATCCAGAGAGCCACAGCATTTCCAGTCCATCACCTCTCAGCTCCCAGAATCCCTCCTCCTCCCACTCATCAGTGAGCAAATGAGCAGGAGACGAATGAGGAATATTTCATTTACTGGTGTGCGATGGAATGTTCATAAAGAAAAGATAACACCGGTTTCAGGTTGCGAATAAACAACAGCTGCAGTAGAGTGCTGTCAGGCAGACACGAGTGCGAAACAGCCATCGGCAACGAACACCAATCTTGTCAGCGCCAGAAACTTTTCCACTTAAACGGTTTTTTCGCCTAGCTGGCTTCTGCTATAAACTCGAATCTAGCTTTTCTGAAACTAATCGGATTTACTACGGAATATGCCCTGCTCCAAATGTGCACGAAACATGAACATTTCAACCTAATTTGTGTCTAGTACACCTAAAGATGTCCTAGCTTTCTAGCTGTAGGAATTTATCCTTTCTATGTAGCTTTTGTGATTTTTATGTTTATCCAAACCTTAAAATGTCATTTCTTTGTTTTGGCTGCCCTAATCGCAGGCAATCACTGCCAGCCTTCGAGCCTGTAGGAGAAGCTCACTTTCTCACTGCGTCTATGCTAGAGCAGAACAGCAGCAGGGCATAAATCTTAGTGAAGGCAGAAATGACATTTTCAAATTAGTTTAGGTTAGGATAAACAAAAAATACGCAAAAAACAGGATAAACTGCGATAAGTAGAACAGTCTACTAGACAAGTAGGGTTCAAATATATTTTGGACATGTATATCCGTTATTCTGCCACCCGCAAGCCGTTAGGAGAAGCCTACTTTCTCAGTAACTAAAGGAAGCAGCAGGACATTATGTAGTGCGGCCAAATTTATTCCAATTTATATGTCTCGGGACATGTGATGTGCCTGAAGTGTTCAAAACACAAACTTCAAGTTCTCTACTGGATCAGCACTGCATGGGCCGAGGACTGTTCTGACATTCCTCATGCTTTCCAAACAACTAATCGACACGTGAACAAAACGTTAGAATAACAGGACATGATGAAGACACGCCCTGAAACATGTTTCAGACAATATTTTCAAATGGATTTTCTCACCAAAGCCACTGCCTATTCACACTCTCCAAGTCCACAGAGACATCTTTTGATAAAAGTTCATGCAAATATTTGGAGGGACTTGAGCTTCCCATTAAAAGAACTGTCTTATGTTCATTGCGGTTACGAGCCAGGGTGATCAATCACCCTAAGACCGTTCCGTGACAGATCAAATCCCGCATATCAAAATGCGCGCGCCCATCAATTTAATCTCATATTTTGGCCCAGTGCGAGCAAATAGCTGCATTAGCTTAGCATTACTACTTAAGTCGCTTTTAAATTGCTCAAACTTTTTTATGGCTGAAGCCAATAAACGAATTCATCATCCGACCGCTTCGGGGAATTCCTGAGGGATTACCTCTTCCACAAGCATTACTCCTGCTTATCTTTCTTACTCTTGCAGCTTTTGAGTGGAAATCGCTCAGCAAATACTGCTTTTTCTGCTAACCACGTGCTCAAAGAGCTGGGAGTGTGCTCTTGGATATGGTGGATTTGGAATTAACCTCACAAATTCCTGAAAGTTATCAACAAATCTGGGTGCAAGCATCATTTCAAAGCTTGCTTGTCCACTATAACAAAGAAAAACATTGTGCTTACTTTACATTATTCCCTGTTCCAAATGTGCCCAAAATATGCATAATGCAATCTTACTTGTTTAGTACTCAAGAATGACACCTGTCGTATGGTACCCTTTTTGTGTTACACTAACATACCCTAACCAAATGTCTGCAAGCCTACGAGCCGTTAGGAGAAGCCCACTTTCTGAAAGTGCCTATGGCGGGAAAGGACATATTGTAAAGTACAGCCTGTAAAGTTTTTGCTATAGTATATTTTCCAATACCCACTTTCCTGACAATCTTAAATGGAAATAACTGATGTAAACTGATTGCAACTAATTTTTTTCATCAATTTGATAACAAATAGCTAGAAATTGTCAGTTTTATTATTGAGGGCCAACCACTAGTAATCTGCGTGCAATTATTGGAAATGGTCGTCATTAACCGCCAAAAATCTATGATGGCTTCCGAATGATTGCAATGAATTAGAAGTGGTAACTAATTTTCCATCAGTTATCACACTTACAATTACGAAAAACCCAATTACATTAGTATTCGCTCGTCTAAAAGCCCATAATTCCAATCGTAAAACATTTATGCTAATTGAAACAAATACCCTTTTTACCAAAATTGGTAAATACGACAGCTTAACATAATGCACGTCTCGCTCTTACCATTTCGACACCAATCAACCTCCATCTTCCAAATTTAATTAAGGCACCAGCAGCAGAGCCAAATTCAAGCAGCATTAATAATTTTAATTCGCTCCCAAAATGCATCTGTTATCCGCAGCTGATGCATAATTCAACTGTTACTGGAAGCGGAATTTGCATCCTTCGCAACACGATGCATTGGGAAGAAAAAGTGAATTTTGGAAAGTGAAAAACAGCTGTTTTAGAGGCCTTGACAATTAATTCATTGCTGATTAACTTCGCTATACATGCAGATTGTAATGGAAATAAACGTTAGAAAAACGAGTAACATGCATGGTAAGGTCTTAAGTGTGCCTTATAATCGACAATATACCTAAAAGAGATGAGAGGCAAATTCTAATTCTAGAGCAGAAAAATTTACTTTTCATTTGAAATATCATGACGTGAAGTAGCTCAGTATCAGTACTATAGGGTCATAAGATTTATTCGCAAATCAATCCTCAGGGCTTCAAAAAGCAATCCCACAATTCGGCTCGAATCCAGGCATAATTGTGTTTTGATCAAGTCGGCTCGATTCAGACAAAAAGTAATCATAGTTTGGTTTGCCAATTACCATTTGCCAAAAACTCATTTCGTGCACAAGCTCTATATCATAATTCAAATTTGGGCTAAAATGTCAATGTGGGTGACCATGCTTTAAACATGGCTTTAGGGATTACATCGCAAGAGGGCACAGAGCACATTCTGCCAAAGTAAATACTTATGATCACTTTTTCCATAAGACAGGGTGCCCACAGTTTTGGTAATATAAAATCCCCAGGCTTCCCAGGTTTAAAATAGTATTTCCCCTGACCTTTAGTTTTTACATCGTCCAATAAAGGATAAAAACATCGAAGTATTAACGCACTTTTTTAATTTGGATTTGTAATTAAGAGTAGGCCTACTCACAGGGTGTCTACTGGATTTGGTATTGCAAATTCCACGACTTTTCAATACCTTTTTCCTGAACTTCAAAACATTTCAGTTATGGGGTCGTTCAAAATTTATGTCAACATAAAAGTGATTTTCAGATAGATCCCTACCGCAGTATTTACATTATCATTGACCAAAATTGGATGACAAACAATTAATTTTAACCTCAATTTTTATTTAATGCCTTAGGGAATGAAATTACAAATTCGAAGTGGGTAAATTCCCTGAATTGGTTTTTTAACATTTTCAAAATTCCCCTGACTTTCCCAGGTTTCCCAGACAGTTACAAATCCCTTGACTTTCCCAGGTTTTCCAGGATTCCTATGCTCATTGGGAGGTATTTCGAACAAGTAATGCAAGACTTAAGATCTTATTACCAGAGTAATTAACCCCCGCCAACGTTGAAGAAAAGTGCTTGTGAAGCAGGTAAGATTAATTATGAAACTGATGCCATCCGTTTCATACAGGTCGAGATTATAATGTATTCTCACCTGAAAAACGTGATGATACCTACCCCCATTTGCCTTCGTGCTACTTAAGAAGCTGCTGAATTCTTTCCACGCCTGTAATTCGTCCCAGTCGTCCCATTTGTAAAACCTAATTAAAGTGCGAGGCTTAGCCCAATCACCGTAGGCTTACACAGAAGGTGCACCAAGCCCGGCTAATTAATTTCCACACACACAAAAACTCGCCAAGGTATGCAAATTAGGAAGACCGGAAGAGATTGCCAG
The DNA here is from genome assembly GCA_034687865.1 of Kryphioiulus occultus. Classification (NCBI taxonomy): domain Eukaryota; kingdom Metazoa; phylum Arthropoda; class Diplopoda; order Julida; family Julidae; genus Kryphioiulus; species Kryphioiulus occultus. The sequence continues at coordinate 15,801 of JAQGAF010003819.1, forward strand.
CTCAAACACCTGCGTCTTCAAACCGCAGCGTAAGCTTGAATTTCAAAAAGTTTATATTTTTTTCCTCCACCAACCTCTCGGCTATTATGTGTCAAATTTCCAAATCTGGTGCCAGAGCATGCATCGTGGATTTCATAACTAACATCATTGTACCGTGTATCTCAAAAACTGTTTAACTAGGAGACGTACAAGTAAGTATTGTGTCATGATGACGTCATCACACTGCTTTGTGAAACATTGTGTTAATATCCATCCTTTGAGATTGCTGAATTATCACTATCATGGGCCCAGATTCATCAGTTCTGATATTCTTTTTCAGCAAATGTCGGTTAATTCGAAAAAAAATTGATCACTTTGTCATTAC
>JAQGAF010003820.1:0-16164 GCA_034687865.1 Kryphioiulus occultus
TACCCCAAATTCGTCGGTTTTTCCCATAGACAAGGGTACCAGAAAAGGCAAGGGGGTTCGAAATCCGGGGAGGGAACCCACAAATTGAACAGCGGATACACTCGACATGTTTTATACATTAGCGAGTGCACATGTGTAGGAGGGTACCACTATCAGGTTAACTAGCGGTACGGGGTGCCATTGGTCATCCTGGCTTGTAATGGGGGCCGCCCATAAATGGGGCCAACCTGGTAAGCTCCGCCTTCAGACGCGGCGGCCATCTTTACCAGCAGCACAACTTTTGAGTAAAATAGATATGCGGCTGGGGTACCATCTTCGGATGCAGGCAAACTGGTAGCTAGGGTAACGAAAGATTTCCGAGCAAAACTAGGATTTGAAGACCGAAAAAGTTAACGAAGTGTTTGGAACAGAAAACTCAACAAGTGGTTGACGTCCTGTTTGAGTGACCAACTGTTGCATGGACGCTGGGTGTTAGTGAGGAGTCTGTTGGCAACTATTTTGGTGGCTGGGAACCGCCACCTGCACCTCGCGACCACTTCACACACTTATTGGTAAGTTAACTTCACCTTAATTCTGTGTACAGTCTTGAAAACTGCTGGCAACCACCTGTTCAGTTGCACCGGTTAAATCTCCGATTAACAAACTGCCGAGATGGAGGTATTGACTCCGCTCGTCGATTATTCCCTGACAGTGCCATTGACTTTTAACGGGCTGTTAGCCCCAAAAGCTTCCTCAGGAGAGTTGATACATCGGAAAGAGCACCTACAAATTAAGCGATCAACAGGTCACTAACCACTTGATCGGCGGATAATTTCACCCAGAATCGGTGCCAAAGGTCACCATAATGTTGCGTTTACTTGCTATGATGCATATGCATGCAGGGTTCGCACTTTCTGTAAAGTCATGGAATGTCAGGGAATTTGTGAAAATGTCAGGGAAATTGAGATAGTTTACATCAGTCAATTGACTGGTCATCGTCTTTTATAAAAATGAGGGATAAAATCCATCATTTTCCTCTTATTTAAAGTCTCATGCAAGAATGTCGGGAAATGGCTGAAAGTGTCAGGGAATGGCTCAAGAATTTGAGTAGGAACCCTGAAATTGTAGCCAAGGGTTGGCAGCACCATAGCAGCACCCACACCGGTTATACGTCATGAATCAAAATCCTGTTTTAATGGTTTGATAAATTTGATGAAGGTACATATATGTCCCAAAGCCCTAACCAACCTTAAAAACTCAAAACTACATTATCCATAAAAATGTTCCGATTTCACTTAATTAAGAAATATTGATTGGAATATCCAGACTATGGTAAATCCAAAGAAAGAACTTTTACTCCAGCCTAGGTTGTGACTCAAGTGTGCTCAATTCCACAAGAATTGCACTTACAGTAGCTCCTACTCAAAGAGAAAAAGGCTCAACTTTCCAGAGTTGGTTTGCAGACATGAAGCAGATCAAAAAGAAAATTTTCTAATCCATTGGAGCGCGGCTCCGTGCTAAGGGCGGGGTTGGGGGTGAAGGGCAGCTGCTCTGAGCATATGCTCAATAATTGCTCATTATCCGCAAAGTTTAATCTTTCATGGAAGCTTTCATTGAGTTCTGACTCAATGCTTCGAAGGTGTTGCTCCAACGTTTCCCAAAGCTTATGATAAAGTTGGTAGTACTGGGAATGTTAATTGAAATTGCATTAATTTACTGTTTCTTGGAAGAGTAAACATGGACTTCATGTGTAATTTCCGTTTGCATATTTCCTCAAAATTATTTACAAACATGTTTGTTCCTCCACTTTAGCGTTGCAGGTATGGTTTGGAACCCCATAGGCGTAGCAACCAACTTCCGCTTAAATATTAAGTGCATATTACATTTCATGCTATTGGTCTTCTCGAGCATATTTATCACCCAAGAAGTTGTTCTCGCAGCGTGCCTTGCCAAGGTTTAGTTTCCACCACTAGAGGGCATCCCAAGGCTACGTGCTTTTAATCGAAGCTTTTTAATTTCAAAACAGAAAGCATGTTTTATATTAGCATGCCTTGATGAACTTGACTTCCTCATCTAACTTAAACAAGGACGTTATTTTCAGATTTTGCAATCCTATTTTTGCGTGGTGGTTAAATTAATCGGAGTATTTAGCGTGTTTCACAGTCGGTGGTGTTTTAAGCATCCTCATTGAGAGCCTGAGATCATTCAACAGTATGCAGCAGAAGTATACTTCAGAAAAACATCAACTTAAGTTTTTTTTTGTTCAAGATTGTTCTAATCAAATTCGTTCATGAATGGGGATGACTGTTCTTTTCATCAGTAATGATGAAAGGACGCTATCAGCTTGTTCTTGGCATGTTTTTCCTCATAATATCTGGCAAGATTACACTCATGTTTTTCTAAATCATTGTCGGTCGTTCCATTCCAGTAAGGAGGGGCTGGCCTAAAATCTGAAATGTCCTAAACAGCTTTGTGATCTGCTGCAAATTGACCTTGCTATTCTTAGCAAGTTTTTCAAACTAATTGCCATAGATGGGTCAGAAAGGGGGTCATCTTAATTAGAGTGGACTGTAGTGGTATCCAGTGAAAAGAGCTTTATTTTTTAAACTTTTCAAACTGATCACTTTCGTGTATCATATTCCGTTGATTGTGTGTCCACTTTAGAAACACGACCCTAATAGGTCTCACATTGCCCTTTGCAAAAATCGGGAAGTTCGAAAGTCAAACAAACAATAATCAGATTGTTTGGCCAAATTTGAAAGTTCTGATCTCTTCGTAAATATCTGAAGTTTCCTGGAGAATGCTTTGTCTGTAGCGAACCTTAGGCTGATCTTAGCACTGCTTGCACAGTAGATGGTCACGTGCCTTACTGCGAAATGCCTTGTTAGTTCAGTTGCAATCACAGTCTTTATTGCATTAGCCATGTCTTTCAGTGTTTTTGTTTAAATAAAATGCAAACAAATTATGTAAACAATGCACACTCCTTTCCTAGTGCAAATGCGTGGTATTGGGAAGGCTCGTCTCCACAGCCATTTCCCGGCCCACTGTCTTGTAAAACAGGCTATCAAATTAATAAAAATGCGTGGCACGATTCCAAAGTAAATTCACACGTAACAATTCAGCTGCAATTAATTTAACGTGAATTAAATTGTTTCTTCACGGATGCTCAAGCTAACTAATTTCGCAACATCCGCGCAGAAACTTAGCAAAAAGGTGTCATGTCATTACAATTAATGCATTCTTGTCAAACCATTGCAACGTTAAGACAGGGACACGATGCAATTCAATCCAACTGGAGAGGTAAATCAACAGAAAATCTAAATTGAGAGCTGTGCCACCCATCAAACAACACTTGAATGGCTTTATCCTGTTAGCTGACAATGGGACATTCCCTTGTCGTCCATCTTTGAATCCAGGTGCACATATCACAAAGAGGTTCCTTGCTGTGGCTTCATCTTTGAATTTATGTACTTGGAACACAACCAAGTAGAACGAATACAAGGAATTCTCAGATTGCAAACCGTGTAGCCTTTCTTCGCAACTGTCATCGAAAACCAGAGAAATCCTATTACTGGCAATTGGATGCTTTATTCCAATAAAAACAACTTGTGACGAAGGTTTTCCCTCAGGCTGTCAAGTGTTTCTATATTTCCCTATTTGTCCTCTATTTTTACTGCAAACTGCTGTGTCAAGGAAAAATATGGCATATGCCAAAATTCATCATTCCCCTCCTTCTACCGAAAATTCTTATGAAAAGTATTTATTAATATTAAACATTCACAGATTCATAGATACCGTACATGTGAAATCTAGCATTAGTGATTTTATTTCTAAAAATGTTTCATTCAGCGTTCCTAAATTATTACTAATTAAATAAACTTTTTTATTGTAATATTCCATTCGTTGTTAATTTTTCTGAAAAGCATGTTAAGGTAAATACAGTACACTAATATCCATTATTTCTGGTAGTTTAAAAAAAATACCTTTGGCGTTATCTTAATTATTAATGTTACATTTTACTATATAAGTTTGAACAACTGGCATGAATTTCATCATCAGAGCCCTCCAGACACCCTGCAGTCCTCAAATATCCTACACTTTTCTCTAAAAAAGTTTTATATTCTTATATTTTTTCCTATATTTCCTATGTTATTCTACCTCCTCACTGCTTGATGGCTTGTTGCCATGTAACAATCGATGGAACACGGTACTGAGAACACAGTCATGTGTGTAAACGGATGTTGACCAATACCAATGATGTGCAAGTGTCTGTAATAGCCAAGCACCAACTGAAGGCTGGAAAATACATGAACCTCCATACTACTTGACATTAGAGAGCCTGAACCCATGTAACACAACAATTCATGATAGAACAAAGTACAGTGTACTGAATTTCAATGAGGTGCAAGTGTCCATAGCCAAATTTAACACCAATATCCCATGTCAATGTGAAAATGATACATCCTTATTCAGCTACTGTATCTACAGTTAATAATCCAAATTTAAAAAGGAAATATAATTTCAAAGTGGATTATGAAGTTATATCAATTTAATTACTTTTAAATGAACAAATAATAGCCATCGATGCATAAAATTAATGAAAAAAAGAAAAAAATATTTGAGCAAATCAATGTCAAAGTTAAAATGATATACAGCAATGGTACAGTTATCTATAACGAAATTAGTATTTGATTAGTATTTGATTTGGTAAACCATTCTTTCGTCTGATGTCCTGGGCCCTATTCCACAAAGATGGGGAGTTGTACTTCTAGAGAGGTATGGAGTATACTCTCTACCTCTATACAAATATAATTCCATAGAGGTATCGAGTATACCACAGACCTCTCTATAACTACAATTCCATAGAGGTTTAGATTATACACCATAACTCTACACAAGGACAACACCATACCATTGTGGGTTAGGGCCCTGCAGGCGATTTGGATACCATTCCACATGTTTTTTAATGTACATGTAATCTGGTTTGATTTTGTCCCATTATTCTTGTAGCACTTTTTTAAACTCATTTTTGTTTGACATTGAGTGTTTTCTTATTGCCATCTCCAGGTAATAGTTTTAAGGACTTTTTGTAAATTGTACATGCACCATTCGTCGACCATGAATACTCGTTGTTTTTGAGTTAATTGCCGACTTAGTGAACACCTAGTCGTTATAGTCCTCTACAGCTACTAATGTGACATTGGTCCGTCCTCACATCTCATCAGTGACTGTCAGTAAAACTTCTTTTGAATCTTTGCAGGTGAGGCCATCACTCCGCCATCACCATGCTTGACCTCTTCGGCTCTCTGAAGGCCGCCATCAAGCGGCAGGAAATCAGCATCGACAATGCGCTCTTCAAGCTCCACTACCTGTTCACGTCAATCCTTCTGGTGGCCTTCAGCTTGATGGTGACAGCCCGGCAGTACTTCGGAAACCCCATCGACTGCATCCAGCCTGATGGCATCTCCTACATCAACACCTACTGCTGGATCCACTCCACGTACTCGATGCCCAGCGCCTTCCACAACAAGGAGATTGGTCAGGACGTGCCGTACCCCGGCATCGAGAACTCCCGTGGCCAGCTGGGCGACCGGAAGTTCTACGCCTACTACCAGTGGGTGTGCTTCGTTCTGTTCTTCCAGGCCATCATGTTCTACATCCCCCGCTACCTCTGGAAGATGTGGGAGGGCGGTCTTCTGTCCACTATCGTCTTGGGCATGCACTGCAGCGTGCTGTCCGAAGATGACAAGTGTAACAAGAAGAAGGTGCTGCTGGACTACCTAACCCACCACTGGCGGCGCCACCGCTTCTACTGCCTCAAGTACTTCATCTGCGAGGCTTTCTGCCTGGTCAACGTCATTGGGCAGATGTACATGATGAACAAGTTCATCGGCGGTGAGTTTCTCGACTATGGCTCCCGGGTGCTTGCCTACTCCGAGTTGGAACAGGACATCAGAACAGACCCCATGATCTACGTCTTCCCTCGCATGACCAAGTGCGCCTTCCACAAGTTTGGTCCTTCCGGAGACGTGACCAAGCACGACGCCTTCTGCCTGCTGCCGCTCAACATCGTCAACGAGAAGATCTACATCTTCCTCTGGTTCTGGTTCATCATCCTGGCGGTGCTGACGTCCATCCTGCTCATCTACCGCATCCTCATCTTGGCCATGCCCAAGTTGAGACCGCAGATCCTGCACGCACGCTGCCGGCTGACCGACACCAAGACAATCAATTCCGTGCTCAGAAACGCCAATGTCGGAGACTGGTTTCTGTTCTACTTGCTGGGCAAAAACATGGATCCGGTGATCTTCCGGGAGGTTTGCATCGAACTGTCCAAGAAGCTGGAGACGGCAGCCAGCAACAACCCCTAGCTCTTGCTGATGCTTCTGTCGTACTACTGCCAACGTACATGTATCACAAGAATGAGAGAGGTGTGTAAACCGAATGCTCAGTGGAGGGACCAAATCTCTTTTTTAGTCTAGAATGTAACCAAAACCATTCCACATGAAACCAATTTCCACTAAGGGCACGTCAGCAGAAAAATTTACGCTGTTGTGCTCTATTCCAGTATCTCATTGGCCATGGGCTAGCTTAACTTGACCACTGTGTTAGCTTGACTTGACCACTGTAATGACAGCAATTGGTCATTGAATTTGTCATAGTATTAAAAGATAGATTTTATTTCTTGCAGTTTATATCATACTTTAAGAGGAAGGCCACATTGGTCATCTTCCGAGACATGGGAAGACTGACAGCCTCAGCCTTTGTAAAACTTAAGCTGAAGCCACATGGTAGATTATACAAGCTTTTTCCGAAGGGTTGTGAATTACAAGTGATAACAGAAAGAAGTTTACGGAGAATATGCCGTGAGGAGTACAAGACATCAGGCATTCAGTACTGGTACCAATCAAGCCGTTGACACGAGAGCTTGCAGAATAGCAATCATGAGAATGTTTACAACGTGTACTGAAATCGAGAGGAGCTATAACTCGCCTTTTATTTAAATCGTGCATTCTTATTTTTTATAAACATAAAAACGTGATACTGCTACCAAACGCGATCATGAAATCCAGAGATTGTAATGAAGCAAGTGCATTCTTATCACCGTGACCTTTGCAAGCAAAAAGCAGGGAAATTAGTATACACCTTGGTGGAGTTTGTGCGACACATTCCGTCTGCACTCGCACTAATTAGCTAACGGAATACTTTGGCGCTCATCGATTAACTGCAAATTGGTTTCGGATTGGGCTTGCCAAGGCCTGCCATCATGGTTATAATTGGGCTCATTAGAACAGTAATATCTGGCACACATAGATAAGCTTGAAATCGGCAACCTGTTAAATGGACACGTTTGTGCGTGGTTAAAACGGCTAATGTAGCAGTTTAGGCGTTCTTGTGACCTTTGCTACATGTAGTTAACTTTTTCCTTTTCCCTACCACGAAGTTGCTCGCCCAAATTTCATCACAACTGGCTTGGGTGGGGCCTGGCTGGCTTGGCATTGGCAAAAATAAGCCCGGATTACAAGTTAGACTTGCAGATCTAGTTGGACAGGTCTGCTTCCAAGAAGACACAAGGAAATGTGTGCATGTTTCGGCCTAACTGTCTATATAAACATAAAAGCAATATGTAAATTTGCAGTGTTGGTGAAGTGGCATGGGTTCGAGCATGAAAAGCGACACAAAAAACATGTTTTAATTGCTCGTTATCAATGTTGCAAGCCAATTAACAGCAAATGAATATATGCGGCTTGTCAATTGTGGTTGGTCACTGACGTCATCACGGGACGTCACGCCTACGCACGTAGCGTCGTCTATGCAAGGGAATCGCCTTATTATACACTGTAGCTTAGAAATTTATTTTATAAGCAATATGGAAGCTGTGACTAGGGCTGAAGCCTGGTGCTATTTTTATAACGTTTAACTTTGCCACACCCTGTACAGTGTGAAGCGAGCAGTTGTTTCTCATTCCATGTATCAATATTTTTCACGATTTCGTTGCAATGTATTTTTTGCACTAGGTCAGATAGCGAATGTGATTTTTATGATGAATGGCATATGCGGCTACAGGGTGTCCATGGCGTTTGTGAGAAATCGGTGGTCGCTGCAAAATGCCAGCGTCATCTAAAAACAAACACGCCTAAGTATTACTGAATCTCAGAAACAACAGAATCAGGCATTGAAATCACAGAATGTTTTGGACACCCTGTATCGTTTTCACCATGAAGTTGAATTTTGTCTGTGTCGAGCTGGATGTGGGCCTAATGTGCATCTCTTCCATTTATACAGTATAAATACAAATATTTTCCGCAAACGGGCACCGGTAGTCAAAGTCGTGTATTTCTTAGCTGAAAAGCATATATTTTTTCAATGTTTGTTGAGCTTGACCTAAAGTGATCCCGTCGATAGGCAATGTTTCAATATTTAGGATCTGGTTCATTTTTTTGTGTTTATTTTTTGCCTTCATAGCCCCCTCGCCCTATTATGTTTTCTCCGATCGATCTTGCCTATTATCATTATCATTTATTTACTAAATGGCTTAATACGACTGTATCATTTGTCAATAAATATTTTCTTTACGAAACAAACACCATATTGCATTACTTATTTGCTTACATACTGCACGTGTTACAGGGTTTCCCCAGACATGAAACTTTCAACTTCTCCAAATTTTCCTGGCTACCCTGACCATTAAAAATTCGAAAATATGACATACATGTATGTGTCAATGTAAGGAACGATACATTGATTACTTATTATTCTTGTAAACATGTATAAATAAGGGAACAAATTTTCAAAGGAAACACAAAATTAGTTTTTTTTGTGTTGACAATTTCATTATTAATTTCTTTCACAAAATTGCTTGATTTTTGTGTAAACGAATAACTAGCCATGTTAAATGTATGATTGATTTGTTAAATTTCCTTGACTTTGTTAAACAAAGTAAATCCATTTTTTGCATATTAACTTTTCCATGCCTTTCGAATTTCCCTGATGGAAGCCTGTATTAAATTCACGCAATGTTCCATTGGGTCGTTGGAAAACACCATGACAACGACCCTTCGCATTTTTAAACTTTACCATCACACGTGGAGAGTTTATCATCCTTTATACACTATCAATATTAAATAAATCATTAAACTATCTATATGACCTGGTTACACAGGTGGTCAATGAATGGGGTAACCCAATGAATCATTTCTGTCAGTTCTGGAAATACATGTAGTACAGGGTGTGTTTAATGGCTGCTAGCCTCGATTTTGACATGGTTAATGGCAATACCAAAACAGCATGACACTTGTACGCGTTCGTTGTTATTCAGAAAACGTCATATTCCTCATAATAAATGCGTGACAAGCGGACATAAAAAACATCAAACAGCTGTTGTTGTGTTTTGCATTCATGGTGGCGACCTCGAGTCAAGTAACAGAAACCAACTGACAGAAACATCAACTGTGCATGTGCAAGTGCACCGAGATACATCATCAAAATCCCATAAACACGATGGGGATATTCGACAAAAACAATTTGCTGATCCAATTAGGGTTATATCCCCATATAGACAAGCGTAGTTTATTACTCCACATTTCATAAACCGGAAGATACCTCGGTTGACAATGTGCCAATGAGGGATTAATGTGAATAACGGTGCAAACAGGAATAAACATCATGACAGAGGTTTAATCTGTTGCCATATCGCACTGGCCATGTCCATGAAGGACTCTCGAAAGGTTCTCAAAAACCACTCAAAGCCAGCTTCTGAACTTCTGTCACCAATTACTCAAATATGATACAGCAGACGAAATTAAACGATGAGTGATGACAGGAAATATGGACTGTTGTTATGAATGCTCCAAATAAATCTAGTAACAGGCATCGGGGAGATAAACGTTGGAGTCTGCATTTTGTTCGCACAATTAAAATGCTGATGTCAGAAAGTGTGCTAGGCCTCGACCTAAATACTAACATCTTTGCGATTTAAAACTTATCAGATGCACCAGAGATAAAACGGAAGCAACAGCCTTCATGTTTCTGTTTATTGATCTATAAGCCAGCTAAATCGATTCAAAGCAAGCAGTAGGGCACTGAGTTGAACTGTATGGAATTGTATGAAACCACTGGGAGCTAAAGGGGATTTCAATATCTATACTGTACATGTGTTTAAACTTCGTTTCAATTATAACCCTTCATGAGTACAAATGAAACCAGAAAGGATACATGTATACAGTGTATATAATTTTGACTAATATTTATTATCCCCCAGAGGTAAAAATTTCAACTTCCACGACCATGATATAACGGCAATGTAGAAATGGTATATTTGTTGCTTACAAATATAGGAAGCTAGCAGAAATTTTAGAATTTTTAAATTGCCAATTACATTATTAATTTCTTCATAGAATTGGCTGTCATCTCTTGATTTCGGTGCAGAATAGTTTCCAATTTCCCTTACATTCTCTTACACTGGAGGAACCCTATGATAGGGTAATGATTTAAATTTTAATGTGTATTCCAAGGTGTGTTGTTTCCCAAATGAAACCCACTTTTACCCAATTTTGGGTAAGTTACCCTGGTTGAGAAGGGCATAGGCCTTGTCTGTGAGGTCGCCTAAATCACTGTTAATTTGACGATCTAATCGGTATGGGACATTCAACCATTATGTCATCGTCTTTTGCAATGACATAGATGTAATACTTGAACGTTCCCGTATCTTAAAAGCACGCACATAGGACAAAAATGTGGATTCGAATGGGCTTGCAGTTCCATATTTTACTGCTAAGCTGAATTAGAATGGTGTAAGTTCTACTCCTCGAGGGACTAATTCTCAATCACACTTCAGCCTACACAATTTTCAAGATGTTGATTTATAAATATAAACCTTATAAGTTGTTGATTTGCCTTGAGAAATGGTGCAATGCTGTATCCTTTTACACATCCCTTTAGGTCTGACTGGCCTTGGATAGCGGAGATGATATAAACGCTCTTTCATACTTATCAGCCATTTGACATGTCACTTCTATTGCCTAATAAAATCAATAAACGCTTCATCGCACTTTTAATTGGCGAAAAGGGCCACTTTCCATTACAAGGGTTCATTATTTTCAAGATGGCATCTATTAAAAAGCACAATTAATCAAGCTCCCAATTATTACATTGGCGGACGTTTCGATATACATCTACACCATCGACATGTATAGTCCGATCTTAGACAAAGTCAACATGGGGGACGTCATTGTATGATTGTATTAATCTTCAATCTAGGGCTAAGCTAAACCGACTGATTAATTATCGAGATGATGAAATACGCTAATTTGCATGACAGACGGACATTTGCAAACTTGCTCATAACATATCATAGATGGCGCCATTAATTTGGTGTGGGTTTCAAATTGCCATTGTCAAAGTATGTCAAGAAGACCTGGAAATTTGCAAGGGGTTTACTGAAGTTCAAAGTTGAAGAATATTGGCGATCATAAATCAAAATGAGGTCGAAGCCCTCCTCACTTGCCAACAGAACTCAAAATTTCCACTAGGGACAACGGCGTGCTCGGGTATAATATTTCAGTTGTCAATCTTTCGTGCCATGCAATTCGAGTTTATCGGTCAAAAAAGTCGTACTAATAAAATGAACGACTTTGCAAATTGGTTTTACCAGAACCTCAATGGAAACAACGTACTGTATAGTTGTTTACGGAAGTTTCTGAAGCAAACCCGTCCTGAACGGAGTGCGTCCAGAAATTATCACAAAACGAGTATGAGAAGTTTCATTTCTAGACAACAGATAAATCATTCAATCAAACTCGCATTAAAAACACTACTTCGTGAAATTTAATAGCTGCTCCAGACTCCATAAACAACCGCAAATGACCAACGTCTAGTTTTGAGCCACTGCAGAAACTTTGTTTGTACTTTCGAAATAATTGTTTTAAGATGGTCAATGACTCGGTGGTCAAACTTGAGGTTATCAAGGACCCTACGAAAAAAAAATTATGCTTAAAATGTAGCAAAACAATGTGCCATAAAACTGCTAAATTCCAGCAGCCGAAAAAGGATGTTTTTAGGCCTGATGTTGTGCGCCATAAAGCATAGGCTAAATGCTGTCTTTGAATAGGCAACCACAATGATGAAGATTTCCAGAAAAAATGAAGAAATGCACCATAAGACATGCAGGGTTTCTCAAAAATTTCCATAGGCTATCACGTCCCCAAATCTAAAAAAACTTGTTTTAATGACCAACATTAGGCAATTTGTTTTTTTTTGAAAAACTTAATCATAACTGATTGGTTTTGGCCTAAATTTTATCACTAAATTAGCAATATTAATAATTAAGTAAATGTAGGCGAAATTTTTGAAAAACTACCAGAAATAATGGATTTCCCTGATGGCCAAAATAATGCAGGGAATTTCTCTAGCACTTCAAATATTGAACTTTTGTGTTCAGAATTATTAGTACTGATGCAATAGGCAAAGTTAGTCGAGCAATCAGATTGTTAGAAACTCCAGAAATTTTCAGACTAGTAATGGAATTGAACAATTATAACTACAATGTGTTACATTTGCAAACAGGAAATTTAGGAACAACATAGGGGAAAATTATTACAAGCACAAGATCACGACAGACGATTTTCAATGAAATTATTACATCCCGTTTATGAAATTACATTACATTACAGTTTATGAAAAAACCTCTTTTCAAATATTAATAATTCAGAGAACATGCAGTTACTGCATTAATTATATAATTAGCAGATTATTTTTTTCAAAATTCTACAATACTTTGAGGCTCCCTGGCAGGAGCTTCAGTCCTCAATAGTTTGAGAAACACTGCCAGAGAAGACATTTTAAATAAAAAAAATTAAGGAGTTCCCACAAAACCATCCTGGATCACACTCAGCCACAAGCTCGTTTATCTGGTAACTAGTTTTGATAAAATACTAAAAAAACAAATTAGCCAACACGACAAAACTGAGAAAACAGGTCACTTCAGAGAAGATTGGCCAATAAAACTGGCGAATACGAATACGAACATCTGGTTCGATACAATTCCAGAGAACTCAGCTTGCAATTCGAGCTTGAAATTCGATGCAATTTCAGGGAACTGGTTTCATCAGAATTTCGTTTGAAACGTGCCTGCAAGCACGAAATTCAACAAGTGGCCACTGGCGGCCATCTTGATAGGTTTTGAAAAACGAGGGTTCGGCTCCCTTTACTGCTTAGCATTTCCACGAAATTCGAACAAGAGAGCTTAGGGGGCGCGGCGAAACAATGCGGGCCAAAGCTCATAAAAGGTCATTGAAAGTTTGCTACAAACCCGTTATAAAAAAGGGGGGCATTTTTGAAAAGGCAAGGGATAAGAACCAGCTTTCCCTCGACATCGTCCGAGCCCGGTTTGGTCTCGCCAAGAGTTAACGTCCTCTGACCCTCTGAAGGTTAGTCATCATTGAAAGGGTTAAACCCAGGGTTAAAAACCCTTCTAGGATATAACATTACGACTCGAAATACGCCGGACTAAAGTCTTTAATTGTTTAATTAGGCTTTATTTGCCATGCATTTCCTTTTTTTATTACATCCCGCTTTTTGCAAGGAATTTAATTTAGGCTGCCATTGACTCACCCTGGAGAGTCAAGCGTCTTCACCGAATCTACGTAGCTCTGGCGCCATTTTGGAATTTGTGGCACTCAGTAAAACTTATCTACTTGGACAATTCTGTCTCAAATGCATTATGATTACACAATTACTGTATATTCTGAAGACACACATACCCATGAATTCTGAAGTAATGTCAATATTTGATGCTTGGTCAAGGGTTCCCACTTTCTGGAAGGTCATGGAATGTCATGGAAGTCGAAAAAGTTTGCATCGGCCAATTGATCAGCCTATTGACATCCATCATATTTCTTATTTTAAAAAAATCTCATGTAAAATGTCAGGGAAATCGACTTGAGAATTTGAATGGGAAACCTGTTGAACCATTAGGTTTTGCCATTTTTTTAAAGACTGACATGCGCCTGTATTCTGACGAACAACCATATTTGATGTTTTGTCTAAAGTTCCCACTACCTGAAAAGTCAGGGAATCCCAGAGAAATTGTGAAAATGTCGTTGAAGTTCAGATGATTTGGGACATAGTGTTGGACCATTCTTAGGTTTTGCTATTTTAGACAGTCCCTAAAAGTCCCTAATCAAGATTAAAAGTGAATCTTCCCAGTATCAAAAATTGCGTAAGCCTGGCCCACATACCATTGTTCTACTTCCAAAACTTGTTCGATTCCTAAGTTCAAATTTTAATGTACATAAATCCATAAATCTGGCGATATGCAAATGAACTTGAGCCAGTGGGATCAGCGAAATAGGACAAAGCGTCTGGCGAGTAATAATTATCTCTGGGCAACTGATGTTTACTAATTTTCAATTGGTTTTCTGTCCCATAAACAAAACACTGTATGTTGCAATTAGTTGGACTATGAATAACTGAGTTTGCAACATCGAAAACTGCTTCAGACGTATGGATGTTTAGGTTTCCAAGATCTAAAAATATGTACATGTAGTCTACTGTACGAACAACTTTGTTTAATTTAAGCTACTTGTCACTGTTCTGCAAGATGCAAACAGAGGAGAATCAAAACAACCGTGCCATGGAGCACGTACAATTAACAGGCTTTTGAAACTGGCCGAAATTGACATCAGAGACATTTAATGTGCCCAGGCTGTGTTCGCACCCAGACGTGAAACAGTACAAGTGCGAGGGTGGCCATTTTGGACGGCCCTCGCGTGTCCATGACCTCTTCTCCCCCTAATTCTTTCTGCTCACCCCCTAATACCCTACCCCTGGGCAAAATCACTTGGAACGTGAAGGCAGGGGAGAAATACTGTGCGAAAAATTAAGTTTAGGAACAGCTCCAAGCGATGGGAAAGTTTTTGCAGGTCGATAAAAAACTCGCTGCTATTACGCTGATTTCAGAAAAGAGTCAATTTGGTAAACCAGGTACTGGTTAAAATGTTCACATTTTCCGGAGTGAGAAATTGAAGTTTTTGATGGTGCTTGACAAGCTGCATGGTATAAGCATATAGTCAGTGGCACTAAAATGAGATAGTCTGTTTTAAAATTCTGGCAGAAAGATGTAAGAGTATGATAACACTGAAATGTTTCAATATTCATGCATCATTTTTGGGCTTCATCTGTGCCAAATTCAGAGAAATTCAAGCTTGGGCTTGACCCAGAAGTTCTTGAGAAATACGAGCGTATCGTCTTGAGAAAGCTTTGAGAAATATCAAGAAATTCTTGCTTGAGCTCAATGCAGAGAAAATCATGCTTCAGCTTGGTCAAATTCACCACTCAACGATTCAAAACTGCTGATTTTTAAACAAAATGTAATGTATGAAATTTCGATAGCACTGAAAATATCAAATTACAGACTTTCGTAAAACCATATAGAATTTCTGTTTACAATCTCATGAAATAATTTAACTGCTTCCATAAACTGGTGATGGGAATATGGATGAAAATTTTGATGGAAATATTTAGCGAATGCAGGAACAACTTTAAATGAATCAAATATCGAAATCACAGAATACATTGTCAAACTGCAGGCTTTTGTAAAATCACATAATAGCCTATTTCTGGTTGTAATCCCATGAAATCATTAGATTAATTTCATAAGATTATAACCAGAAATAAGTAGTTGTTGATTTAGTGAAAGCAACAACTTATTTTTAATATCGAATCATGGATAAAATTTCGACATCACAGAATATGTCAAACTGCAGACTTCGTAAAATCATATAAGGTTTCTGGCTATAGATACTATTAAAATCAGGAGACTGATTTCGTAATCTGGTGGAAATATGGGTACGTTTTAAATTCTAATGGAAACGTTTAATGAAAGCAAAAAAAATTGATTATAAAATATTGAATTTCAACAACACAATATGTCAAACTGCAGACTTTCGTAAAACCATAATATAGAATCTTTGGCTATTTTACCATAATCTCATGAAACCATTAGTTTGTTTGTATGTGAGACTATTTAACGCTGACCTATGTGAATCATTAGTTTGAATGCATAAAATGGTGAAAATGTTTGTATTTTGTAAATACTGATTGAAATATTCAATTACATTAAATAATGCCGGAATAGTTTTTCGTTCACAACCAAGAACTCCCAGCCTTTCAAAAATTAAAGGAAAT
>JAQGAF010003821.1:0-16161 GCA_034687865.1 Kryphioiulus occultus
AATACATTTTCCAATGCATTTTGCAATATATTAATGTCTCAATCTACACGTATTTTGAAATACATTTCAAAATGCATTGTATATTATGTATTTCGAAATGCATTTCTTTTCCATGTGGGACTAATCTTTCCACCAGGGTTAGGTGTCGCCCTCTACGTAACCACGTTTTTTTTAATTATCACGTGTTGTTTTCTTCAGTATGTCTCGAGTATAACGCTCGTTTTTTTACTCAGACACACTTTCTTCCGGTCACCTGGTTCATCCTTGACCTCGTTCTGTATGTCTCTTACCTAGTTGGTGATCGCAGCGCCCCCATGTGGCAGTCTGCATTGGCTGTGGCAGACAGCGTGGCATCCTCAAGATATTTATCTTTTTCCTGCGTGTTTCTTACCGGCTTTGCCTACCTTGCGTCTGCGCATGCGCCATTACGTTGTCCGTGGTTCTTTGTTAACCCCTGTTTTTGACATTTTCCCCTTAGTTCCCCTCATGGTTCCTGTTGTGCCATCTGTCCCGTACCTCTCCAGGGTCTCCCCCTTGACCCCCCTCACCCCATCCCCCCCCGGTACCCCTTCTCCCGTAGACCCTCTCACGGTGGATCCACCGTGGCTTCCCATTGGTTCCCCATTGGCTCCCCGAATGTGTCGCCATGGCAACGTGTCATCTCATTAAACATTGATTTTTCCCAACTCCTGAAACGTTGAACGTAGAGCGTAGCCGGCCAGCGTGCTGCGAAACACGCGCGATTCTGGCCCCTGATTCGCCGGTCAGTGCTGGTGACCTTTCACCCCGGGCCAGTGTCAGAGGTCTGGGAAAGTTCGAGGTCAAAGGGCCTGGAAAAAGCTGGAAACGCGGCTGCAACCCAACAAAAAAGTCGGTTGATACTAGGGGCACGTGTCCCCACATGCTTCGCGAAGGACAACTGGATGACCACTGGTCAACTTGACCAGCACCTGCGTCATACAACGCCCTGGGATACTTCGCCTTTTGGGATTTTGAGCACCTTTGGGCACCTTTGGGGAAACCTTTTGTGCTCAAGGATTACACTTGGAGCTGTTTGCGACGAGGCACTCGAGAGGTCAAAGGTCAAAGGGCAACCGGAAGACGGGCTAAGAGTAAAGGAAGTTGGTCAGTTTTGTAGCTTTCGTGTCTTGCGTTCGGGAACCTTTTGGAGTCAAGGATTGCACTTGGAGCTGTTTGCGAACGAGGCACTCGGGAGGTCAAAGGTCAAAGGCCAACCGGAAGACGGGTTAAAGAAGTAAAGGAAGTAGACAACTTCGCTTGGGACATATTCGGTTGATGCTTGTGGAGGTGCTGTCTTCCCAACTGGACCGAAGTAGTCGATTTTCGAAGTGCAAGGTGAGGTCAAAGGTCATTGGAAAGTTCTTCACCTTGTGTGATTTCTGGATACCTTAGTGGTGTTGACCTGGACGTCCTAACTATTGTACGGATTACGACCTTACAACCAAACTGTAATTTAAGGCACGAGGTTCTGGTGACCTCTGGAAAGGTCAAAGTGCAAGTGGAATTAGTATAGCTGTTGTGCATCCTAACGTTGTCTGGATACATCGATGCTGTTGTCAGAAACGGTCTTGTACTACAAGAACATCAGAAATACAACCTTAAAACTGGATAGCTGGTTGGATCTCAGTCTGGATACTGAAAGGTGTATCTACTGAAAGGTCAAAGGGCAAGTTAGATTTCGTTAGTGTAGCCATTGTCCATCCTAACGTTTTCTGGATACTTCGGTGATGTTGTCAGACTATCTTGAACTTCTAGAAAAGTCACAAATACGAAGTTAAATTTGGTCAAGTCGTTGGATCTCAGTCTGGATACTGAAAGGCCAAATGTCAAAGGTGAAGCTGTTGTCCTTCCAAACATTGCCTCGATACTTCGATGCTGTTGTCAGACTGTCTTGAACTTCAAGAACCGTCTGAAATACGAAGTTAAATTTGGCCAAGTTGTGGATCTCAGTCTGGATACTGAAAGGCCGAAGGTCAACCGTTAAAGGTCAAAGGTGAAGCTGTTGTCCTTCATAACATTGGTCGGATACTTCGGTGCTGTCGCCAGAAACCAACTGTTAGGGACGTCCGACCTGAAAACTGGGCAAAAGTGCTTGGATCTCGGTCTGGATACCGAAAGGTCAAAGAGCAACCAGCTTTCGTCACGTTAGTCTTCGATGTCGTCATAAACCGCCTTGTATACATGCTTTTTTGCAATATTACTCCAGCTGCAATATTGGATATACGCGTGCCAGCCTAATATATCATCGCCTATCGCAAAATTTGCATAAAAAAAATTTGCGAAAAATAATTATGAAATATCGTCTTTTTTTCTGAATATATGCAACCCATGTAACCACTGCAATGGCGAAGTGTATCGTCCAGTCTGCTTCACAAGTCGTTGATATCAAAGGATTTAGTGTCGTAAAGCGAGTCATTGTGTCGCTGAAATTAACGCCTTATCGCCTCTTGTGACCCCCAGACGTCGCCTCAGTCATCCATGTTGTAGTTCAAGGCTTTTCAATGACCTTTAAGGATTAGTCCGTTAGTCTACAGTCGTTATCTCACGACCGTCATTATGCAGTTTTGATCTGATATCGAAAAATAATTCGACATGCAAGCCAGATCTAGTGAGGAGATTATGCGGAAGGTAAGCTTTCATACTGATTTTTAGTTTCAGAAACAAAAGAACGTGAAAATTTAGAATTGTTGGTAAAATGCGAAAAATGGACAGGTGTTTATAGCTGTGGTGACCCAAATAAGACCTGCATGCTGTTAGTGTTAAATGGTTATTACCAATCTGGAAAACGCACTGAATTTCTTGTTAAACTTGGTTTAACTGGCAATATCAGGGAATTTCTTTGATGTCCAACCTGGAAATCTCAGGAAATTTCTTTGATATTTAACTTGGCAATCTCAGGGAATTTCTTTCATGTTCGACCTGAAAATCTCAAGGACTTCGAAAACTGGAATTTTTCAGTATCAGCATTTCAAATTGTTGTGCTTACCACTATTTAAGAAAAATGAAAATCTTAGGGAATTTTATATTCAATCTGGAGAACCTGGAAATGACAGGGATTTTCTTTTATATTCAACCTGACAATCTCATGAAATTTCATTTTAAACCTGTAAATCTCAAGGATTTTGAAAACTGGAGTTTTTAAATATCAGCATTTCAAATTGTTGTGCTTAAGAAAAATGAAAATCTTAGGGATATTTATATTCAACCTGGAGAACCTGGAAAACTCCGGAAATTTTATATTCAACCTGGAGAACCTGGACATTTCATTCTCAAACTCAGGAAATTTCATTTTCAACCTGTAAATCTCAAGGATTTTGAAAACTGGAGTTTTTCAGTATCAGCATTTCAATGTTTTGTGCTTACCACTATTTCTTAAGAAAAATGCAAATCTTAGGGAATTTTATATTCAACCTGGTATAGCTGGAAAGCTCGGGGAATTTCTTTGATATACAACCTGAAAATTTCCGGAAATTTCTTTCGTATTAAAACTGAGAAACACAGGGAATTTCATATATACTTTTTTTTATAAAATTGCACGTTTTTACAGATCTTTTTCGAAATATTTATATCGAAGGAAAGAAGCCCTGAGGGCAATTTAATAAACAACAGCACGTAGATTTTAAGAATCTACTCAATTTTTGAAAAAACTATAATTTTGTTCTGAACTGTATTTTCTAATTTTTTTGCATCCTGCATTTTGTTTAACACTAGCTTTTTTTTGCAAGCTACAATATATTTGTCAGTTCAAGTTATTAATATATCACAATTTAGATCATTTAATCATTAAGAAATTTTTAATATTTAGATGAAAATTTCACCCCGGAAAACTCGGGGAATTTAGTTTTCATAAATTAGTCACAATGAATTCAATTCAACTCAGAACCCTATGACAGGTTATGCCATGTGGTAAGGGGTCTAATCCAAAACCCCAATTGTCCTTCCCTCCGCCTTTTTGCTTCAGTTTTGCTACGGTTGGTTGGCTGTACGAACATTGCTTTGTGTTTTCACCTTTATGTCTGCTACGTTGGTCTTTTTGTTGTTTTCGATGGCGCCAAGCCTTCTGCTAACAATCTCGAGCATTGGGTTACAAAGGCTTAACACGGTGATCTCAATAAATTTCGCCTTCAAGCTGCTGCTCTTGCTCTTGTACATGTATCTTAAAGCACTTGGGAAAGTGAAGGAGTTTTTTGCATACATCGACCCTCAAACGACACGAATTTCGATACTGATATGCAATTATGATCTCAAGCATGATTGGGTGCATCTGAACAATATACAGTAGAACCTCTGTAAGTTGACCACCCAAGTGACTGTCTCAAACTGGTCAACATAAGGAGGTGGAACATATGGAACGACGCATGTACCGACACAGGATTTTAATTCCGTGAACTGCCTGTACTTTTACATTTTCCATTAATCATTCATGAATAATCTTTAGACTTGTTAAAATGTTCATAATACAATACAGTATTGCTAGTGTGCTGCAAATTTATCCAGCAATTACACGTACTGTATAGTAGTACTGGAATTTTAATGCAGAAACACTGTAATGTACAATGTACTGTGTACTTAGAAATTTTATTCTGAAATATTAGAAAGCATTTCAGACAATTATCCTACCTGTTGTGGAACATTGAATGTTAAATGTGGAATAAATATTTTGGGAGAAATAAATTTTGCAAGTGCAGTAGAAATTTCCAAAGCTGACCACTTTCCCATGTTGACCACATTTTAACAGACAGTACGGGCACCACATTAACTCGATGGAAGGTGAGTCAACATTCAACATACAGAGATGCAGATGGTCAACATGTAGATGTCATCCATGACTACATGTTGAGACCATGACGGTCAACATATGGACAGTAAATTACTATTGTGTGTCATAGTCAAGTGGTCAACCTTCAACATAAAGAGGTGCAGGTGGTCAACATATAGAGGTCATCCATGATTTTCCATGTTGAAACCATGCTGGTTAACATACAGAGTACATTACTATTGTATGTCATAGTTTAAGTGGCCAACATAAGAACTTACGAAGGTGCTGGTGGTCAACATGTAGAGGTTACCTTCCATCGAGTTAATGTGGTGCCCGTACTGTCTGTTAAAATGTGGTCAACATGGGAAAGTGGTCAACTTTGGAATTTCTACTGCACTTTGAAAAATTAATTTCTCCCAACATATTAATTCCACATTTAACATTCATTGCAAATCTCTAACATCTGTTTGGGATTTCCTCGCATTATTGGGAATAAACTTGTCTACAAGAAGTACAGTGGTGTATTTAGGGCCCATTAAAATATCCATTTCCATAAATGTACCTTTCAACAAAGGCCCATGCCATATCCGCCATTTTAATCCTCCCAAAAATACATAAAACATATCGATAATCTCTCGGCATATTAAACTGTTTTCGTCGTAATGGTACGCTTATTCCACTAGGGGTAATTTTGCGAGGGTATTAAGGGTGTCCTCCTTAAGAACCTTCTTCAACACGTGTTTCTTAGCGATTTACTCGAAGTAATAAATCAGATTACATGGGCGCAGATATTCAAAATTATTTTTCGTGTTTTCTCTCGTAAGCTCGTGGGACCTTATGAGCTTAATGGCCCCTTAAGTTTGGATCGAAATTGCTGGATCGTGTCATAGCCACGAAAAAACCTTGTAAACCAATCAGAATTTCAGAGCCAATAATGGATGAGCAACACGGAAGGATTGCCACTTATGGCAAATATCCACAAGACACAAATAATGGCAGAAAGCACTTTTCAATTGAATGATATAATGAGCATGGTTGCATTTCATGAAACATTGAGTTTTGCATATGCAACTGATTCAGACACACTTAGTGATTGCACCTACACTATATTACATTAATTGAGTAGCAAGGTGACGAATTAAGTCATGCCATGTCAAATTTAGTGTTGTTTTGGGCTGGGTTTGTGATGATTTTTATGTTAATTCAGGGGTTCATACCGTCAGGAAAAGTCAGGGAAATGTGGTTAGGGAAAGTCAGGGAAATGTTGACATTTTGACCATTAAGTCAGGGAAAGTCAGGTGGAAGTTAGGGAAATTCATAATATTTGGAGATTTGTTGCGGTACAACTATTTTGATGTATCTCACGAAAAAGCATTAGAAAAGCTGTATTTGTGGTCTACTTTTTCTAAAAATTTCACCCACGGTGTTTTCGTTATCATTTTTTATAATTACCATAAATTTTTCTTTTGAAAATTTCACCGAAAATACATTTTTTTTTGCTAAAAGAAATTTCGCCTATGGCGTTTCCGTCATTATGAAGAATTTTTTAATATTTCAAAGAAGTCCTCTAAAATGTGGTGATTGAGATCTAGTGGTTTTAACCACTAGTGTTCGCATCGTTATTAATATTAATACACTAAAAATCCAATATTTCTTGTAATTTTTCAAAAATTTCGCCTACCGCAGTCTCTCAATTATTAATATTATTGTTTCTTATTGCAAAATTATGGGCTAATTCCATCCGTTGCTAATGAGATCTATAATTTCTAAAATTTCAGTCTATGGTATATTTGCTCGGTTCGAATCTTTAAAAATTGTTTCTTGAAATTGTCTGGAAATTTTCAAAAAAAGTGTCTGGAAAACCTGGAAAAGTCAGGCAAATTCAATTGAAAGTTTGGCTAGTCATCCTGACAGAAAAATACAAAAAATACAGTTAATTGTAGTGTTGCAGATAAAGTTAACTTAAATTACATATGGCTTTTTTTTGAAAATTTGATGGAATTAATCAGATTTGGTCAGGGATGAACCATGTAATTGCTTTTTTGCACATTAGGAGAGTGGGCCTCAGCCAAAAATTGCAAATGTCAAATTTACGTAAATATTAATCAAATCGAAACTGAGTAAAATTAATTTCACTCAAATGACTTTTTGAAATTATCTTATGAAATCAATTTTAGGTGTATAATCTTGCTCGACTTTGTTATCGATATATGCTGTTTACCTTCCTTCAAAAATATTGCAATAAGAATCGAGAAAACAAGTTTTTTGTCTTTGGGTATGTAATGATCCCACGGTAATGTTAACTTGCATGTACTGTTTGCCATAAATATGTTTGAAAATCAAGTATAACGATCTTCGATTCTTTAATTTATATTTTCAATAAACGAGCCCATTGATTGTTATTGCTGTAGTGCTTACAAACGTTCAGATTGAAAAGTACTTTATATGAAATTGTGCGTTATATTCAAATCATACAGCAAATTGGTTATTAATTCAATTGTATTGAAAACATATCGCATGAAAATATTGTATAATTTTGAAATACTACATTTATGATCAGTAACACTAACATTTACCTGTGCAGAATAAATACTTGAAAATGGAAACGTTGTGACCAACTTTCGGTCGCCCTGTATTTGGTACTTCGAAAGCCATCGTATGGTAATTAAGGGGTGGAAATTTCAGTTGGTATTTTCTGTTGTTGGTAAAACACGTCTATGATCCTACCAGTAAGGGGATTTGTTGACATCATTTGAGAAGCGCCTTATTTTTTATCCGCTTTTTATATTCGGTATATTTTGTTAGTATAAGTATTGCGTAATCCTCCTAAGCTCATACGACTTGTTGAGTCACCAGTTTCCTTTTTTCATATAAAATTGGCGACAGAAATCTTCCTGAGAGATTGTATTTGCACACCCCCGCTGCTATACCGTAGCCATGGAAACGAGAAATGACGAAATACCCAAGGCTGATTTTCTGTGTTTACATGAGAAAATTAAAGTTAACTTGCATAATGTCAGCTTAAACAGGAAGTAATGCGTTAGTTTCAAATTAAGTCGATTTGAGTTGTTTACATGACGTGTGTGACTTAGATTAAGTTTCTTCTGGGTCTCACCAGGCCTGGAAAAAAATGGAAAACTTGGAATTGTCAGGGTATTTAGATAGGCTTGGAAAAAGCAAGAAAATTGCAAATTGGAAAATCAAGGAAAACGGATTTACTTTGAAAAAGGTCAGGGAAATCCAACAAATCAGAAATACATTTGACATAGATGGTTATTGGTTACACAAAAATAGTGATGACCAGCAATTCCCATACTGAAATGTTGTGTTCTGTATCCAGTTTCTTTATAAAAAAGTAAAGTAATAAATGCAGCTATAGCATTCCTTACGTTGACATACGCCATATTTTTGCAAATAATGTGGTCAGGAAAATTTGTTTTAAAACCTGGAATATTCGTAGAAATGTCAGGAAAGTTGAAAATCATGTTAACTGTGTATGTATTCGAATACATTTATCATGTAAACTTAGTTAATTTAAGCCAAGAATCTTAGTTTAGATCATACTTGGGTAACCTACATCACTATTATATTTTACATACATGTAGATGGCTATTGGTTAACACGAAAATCAAATGATGTCGAAAATTTTTGTGAAAGAAATTTAAATTTGCCATTTAATTTTGCCATAAAATTTTGTTCTATGTCTAGTTTATAAATAATAAGCGATAAATTTAATATTCCTAACATTGGCATATGGCATATTTTTTGCGTTTTCTGTGGTCTGGTCAGAGACATTTGTTTTAAAACCTACAAAAGTCATGGAAAGTGAGGGAAGTTGAAAATTTAATCTATGGTTGAAACTTGTACTTAATTTTAATGTCATGGATCAAGTTACCCCATGCCTTTCTTCAATTCAGGTTTATCAAGTCAAGTTGAAGTAGCTATGACAGGTTTACATGCTTGACTTAAACTAAAATTCTTACTTTAAGTTGACTTAGTTTATATGTAATGTTGTCTGCCACTGCCATACTCGTGTCGTGATATTTTCGCCAGAGCTATTTTAGGGTAATAATGAGGAGCAAGATCAATGGTGAGACTAAATGAAATTGATGAGGAAAAAATCCCCAGCTCTGGAAAAATTGAGGTATACCTTATCCTCACGCTTGAGAGAAATAAGAGAAAAAAGCAAGGGCATGCACATTAAGCAATACGTGTGGAGAAAAAAAAAAAGGCATATGGGGCTTATCGTAAAAAAGGGGAATGAAATCTTTACTCAATTTGAGACAGGCCACTGATTTCCCAGCATCCCCTTCTTCATTATCTGCATGCCCAAAAATGAAAACAATGTGCAATCTGTCATTCTCAGCTTTGAAAATTTAAGCTCTTGGTTGCACCGGGGTATTTAATAAAGAAAAAATGCAATTTGGGGGCATTACGATATGGGTTGTCATGAGCACCTGCTTACCATATTTGGGCTTGCACTGTTTGGGCAAGGCTTTTGTGGCAAATTTGTCCCAAAATAAGGGTGGAGTAACGAGGCTATTGTTGGGCTTTGTAAAATACTTTTTATGCAGAAAATAATGGGAGTTGCACTGGCGTTATTTTATTGTTCGTACATTGGGACGTGTATTGGGGATTTGTCTAAGAACAATTCATGTTAAAATACTGAAACGTGAATGTGCTTTGATGACAAATAAGACAAAATAACTAAAAGACAGGTGATAGTGGTTGCTTTGGAAATGGGAAACTTAGCTTACCAAAACTAGTTGAATTTTCCAAAATTGGGTGAAAGGGTTTTTTCTTTGGGTAACTGCACACCTCGAAATTCTTCACAAATACCTAAATTATGGAAGTATTTTTTGCTGATATTTTATCCTGATTTGGTAACAAGGACTTTCTGATAAGAGGTTTTGGGAAGCAATGACCTACGTTTCGAAAACGATCAATCACTGAATCTGAAAACAAAATTATTGTCAAATTTCTGTAATTTTTGCTCACAATGCATTGAAGCTATGAAAAAGTTGACGAAACGTAATGTCTTGAAATGTAGTTTAATTAAACTATTTTAAATTGATTCGTAAGAAAACCAGACGTACTGTACCTGGGAACTGACGTTTGGCTTATAAGAAACTGCTATTAGTTCCTCGTCGTATTATGGTATATCAGGCATGTGGCCAGTGTGAAAAAGTGTGAGAAATGTGAAAAAAAATGGGTAAAAATGACAACTTGTGCGAAAAATTCATTGGAAAGTAATTTCCCAAGAAATCCAGCTTAAAACGAAGGAATTACCCTCTGTTCAATTCCTTAATTTCCTAAAAAACGTACTAATATTTGATTATTTTTATCAGTTTTTTTGTTAAATTTCTTGCGGCGCTCTTTTGAAGACAAATATTTATGAGAAACTTCAAAATAATGCATTTTGTCTTACAAAATCATTTTCATGAAAATATACGTGAAAACCATTTTTGGCCGAATTAAAAAAAAATTCACCTACTGCGTTCTCTTAAGCGTTGATATTAAATTTTACATCATACAATTTTTTTTAAAAAAGCAAGCTGAAATCCATTATATGTTGTCTAGTATTGTAAAACAAAATTACATATGGCGTTCTCAAGATTGTAGGTGGGTCGTGTCATGTAGTTTGAGATGCACTGTTCTAGCTCTAGAAAGCTTTTTTTTCAAAAAATATTGGGTACAAATGTGACAAAATCAGATATTTTATCTGAAAAAAAAATGTGAACAATACCAGTTTTTGGATGTTAAATGTGAAAAATTATGTACGAACTGGCCACATGCACAGATTCATAGACAAAGGTATACCACGATATGAATGAAGTATTAGTTTTGGTTTTAATGATCAGATATTATGTTAAATTTAGCTATTCATAATTAAAAATCCAATTGTGATGAACAGGTTGTTTTTATAATGTATCTTTATTAATGAACTGGCTAGTGTATTAAATGAACATATTGATTATGTCGATGCTCTTAGGAAACTGAAAAAATGCGCACGTAATGCCTGCATTACTTATAACGAGAGAGATTTTTTCAAACATAAACAAAGCTGCTGTTGGATTTCGATTTCCCCTAAGTCTGAAAACAATGCACGCCTAATTTCCTCTCTGCTGGCGGCGTCTTTGTGCACTTCAATAATGTCGAATTAGTTGAATAATTAAACCCCCAAAAGCAAATTCGGATTAGCTTCCAGCATCGGTTGTTTCCTTTGTCGTAAAGGGTCAACCAAAACTGCCCTTAATTCGACTAATTTTGGTATGTTTAACTCGTGCAACACAATTGGTAGTTTTCACTGTCCCTTGGTGGTCACTCTGAATTCAACATTTCTGAATTAACTGAGTCGAGTGGGAGGGTCAAAACGTGATTTCGGATACTTCAAATTTGTTGCTTTCTCAGGGATCCAAATTTCTGGGAAGTCTGGGGAATACCAGGGAATATCAGGGGAATGAAAAAGTGCCAGGGAATGTCAGAAAATTCGTAAAAATGTCAGGGAAATTGAGACAGTTTATATCAGCTAATTGATTTGTCGTTATCATTTACACAAAAAAATTGCAATAAAATCAATCGTTTTTCTTAATTTTTTTTAAAAAACTCATGTAAAATGTCAAATAAATGATTGAACACGGAAGTCGACTTGAGAATTTTGGGTGGGAACCCCCTTTCTCTCCATACTTACTTTCTACATTAATTTAATGTCGAAATAATTCGATGTCAAGCAATAATTGAGGGTGCCAAACCGTTGTGCCTGGAAATCAACTTTTCGGAAAAAAATGGTGTAATGAGCAATTTTGTTTGGATAAATCTATTTGAGTGTAAGAAACAGGTTCAAACATTGTACAACGTTGAGATTAAATGAAGAATATCGAAATGAGCACTTAGTAAAAACATTTAGATTGTTTGAAATTTTTACGGAACTTAAGTGCCACGATTTGTGCATCTCAAAATGTAAATGTCAGACTTATTGCACCTCCGGTAAACGTTAAAAAAACATCTTTTCTCATGTAAGGTAGACAACACATTGCTGCCCTTTTAATTTTCATTTGGAAATGGTCATTTGATTACTTTTATTTAAAAGTTGAATTTTGACTGTTTAAGTTTTGAAAGTTCGCCTCCAAAACTTTTTTAAAAATGACTCAGTTCCCGTGATCTCGATGGTGCATAATCTGTGTTGATTATCACCCTGGCAAAGTCTGTTTCAGTGATTGACATCATTGTACCTTGGATACCCACACAAGATTTTGCCACTTTTTTGGCTTTAATACGGATTGTACCCTGCTTTGCCATAGCCACAATGAGAAAGCGGGTTTCTCCTAATGGCTCGCATGCTGACAGTGGTTGCCTGGCAGTCAGGGGCAGCTGAGCAAAAATAGCGTTTTTCGGTTAGTTTGGGCCCCCAATTACTTCACCTCCACTAGGACAAGTGTAGGGTGTCACGAAAACGTCTTAAGCTAAAAACCAAGCATACCGGTCCGGGTTTCGTACGAACGTATCTGGTGTTTTCCGACTCTAACTGTACGTCTTCCTGAGGTCTTTTTCCGTCGTCTCGGATCCATTTTTCTTTCGGTGCCACGCCGTCTTCTCCGGCTTTTGCCTGTTTATACGTCGTGTTATGTATTTTTTTTTCTTACGTGCAAGGATGGAGTGAGAGCGAGGGGGTATTTCGTCAAATTGCTCGTTTCTGGTGGTGCCCCTTTCCATTCCTCCTCCTTCATCCATGCTTTATGCTTTGGCTCTCTTTTTCCTTCGCTGCCATTGGATGAAACTGCGCTGGAGGCAAGAAAATCTCTCAGATTAAACGGCGAGATGAAGGAGGAAGGGGCCTTCGGAGGCTGTTGCCCAGCAACCACCAAGATTTATGCTTTTTGCGCTAGGTGCTCGTTTTATGACGTGCTTTGCTCACTCTTTTCTCTCTTTCTCGCTTTCCAATTTCCATTTAAAACGGCCTAAAAGACGTGAATACCCGCCCCAGCCAAATGACTTAACTAGGCCTAATGCCCTTTCCTCCCTGGCTTATTCTCACCGCTGAAACCCAACCTACCGTCTAATTTTACTTTTTCCTCACCTTCTGCTTCATCTTGGGTCTCAATCCTATTTCTCCACGTGTGTTTAACTTTCGGTACACGTTTGGAATGCTGGATGGAATCTAATATTGTAAGAAGTATAGTAATTTCGGTTGATGGACTACACCCCCCTACCGCATGGTATTAAGTTACTGACAGTAGGGTACTGAGTTGAATTGAATTGAATTGAGGGTACCTAATGTGATTCGCAAATTTGCGATTCAAGCTTTACGTTCTTTTCGGGTATGGCTTTTGAAAGATGCTTGACAAGTTACTTTGGGTCATTTAATATCAGGGTTCATACCGTAAGGGAAAGTCAGGGAAATGAAATGTGGTCAAGGAAAGTCAGGGAAATGTGGACATTTTGCCCAAAAAGTCAGGAAAAGTCAGGTGGGAGTAAGGGAAAAGTTCCAAAAAATTTTGAATTTTAAATTTTGTGACTAGAAATTTTTAAATTTCAAAAAGAAACTAGTCCAAATCCTTCGTGAACATATGTTCAAATTAAGGGACAATTTATTGGGATGGTCTAGGAAACGGTTTGTCATGTGTTCATATATTTTACTGCAGATTGCCGTGGCAAAGAAAAATATAGCAGGTACTGTCTAAAATTCATCATTTAAGATCTGGTTTTTCGAAAAATTTCAACTGCTTATATTAAATCTGTTATTTCTTGTCTAGTTTTTTAAAACAAAAAGGGCCTACGGTATTCTCTTGAATATTAATATTTCTAAGAATGTCTTAAAAATTGCATTGGGACTAATTTTTTTTACAGATTCGTCTACGGACTTCTCTTAATGGTTAAAGTGCAGGCATTGCTCTCATGTTAATATTAACGCCAATATATTTTTTTAGAATTTTTTATAGTAACACTATTACTACTGATAGTAATATCAATATTATTACCTGTACATGCAAGTAGTGTCATCCGTAGTACATACTTATTAAACCACACAAGATACATGCTGATAGTATAGTGATGTATACTTATGTCACTACAGTCCCTACTGTACTAATACCACTAATACTAATACTGGATACTAATCCATTGTGTTAAGCAGTGATATATTCTGGTATCACTAATTGCCAGTAGTGTCAGTAATAGCATAGTGCTATCAGCTGTTGCAACTAAAAAAGCTGGATAGTGATTTTAAATGTTTGCAGTGACATTTAATTGCTATTTTTTTTGTAAGTTATAAATCTCACTATAGATAGTCGCAATTTAGCTATGCATGTGCAACATGCATATGCTACATGTGCAATAATTTCAGGAACTTTGTGCAAATGTACTGGTCACACTAATTCTCGTATGTATAACTGATATTAGTAAGATTTATACTAATATCACCATATATCAGTAAATACAGTATGTACTGATATATGGTGATATTAGTATAAATATTACTGATATCAGTACGAGTTATACATGCGAGAATTAGTGTGACCAGTGTGATATCAGTAAATACAGTATGTACTGATATCACTATGAATTTTATACTGATTCATACTAATCTTTCCACCAGGGTAACCTAATAAACTGCTTTCTTCAATAGATTGCAACTTAAGATCTATCTCACTTGATCTGGGATACCTTAAGATAGTCTTATTGGTCCTTGCTTTTCTTATCGTTTATTAATGCTCCGCCTAAATTTCTTCATTTTAAGCTTCTTGGTGATGGCTTCACTAGTCTAAGTTTGGCATCGAAATTTTGCCAACAGACTCACTGTACGTGTGCTAAAACCCTTTTCTCACTCAGGCAAATGGTGCGTGTAATAATCATTATCCGAAATGTGGGTTTATCTTCCTCGAGGTGTTATTTCACCTTATTTTCATTCTGCCTCCAACGAGCAATTTATTCCGATGAGCCTGGCGACGGCAATTGCATTTTTTCCATCCTTAAATCGAGGAGTAGTTTTTATTGTAGGCTCTTGGTATTAGCCCTAGAGCCAACTGCGATGTTTTAGTTTTTATTTCCACCGTATTTGTTATTCCCAGAGTAATGAATTTATTTCCGGGATCTCGTTTTCGGAAAATAAGCGACCCAGAAGATTCCGGAATTAAAAAGTCGAAATAAGGATTAGTACTGCAGTGCTGTAGCCATTTTTTATTATCCAAAAGTAACGAAAGAGGTTTAATCCTATCCGCCATCTTAATGGACATTGAAGGAATTTCCTTTTCCTGAAAGAAACTTGTGACTTTTCGGCAAATTCGATGTTTTGGGCCAAGTATGTACGGCCAAAAACGTGGGAAAATTACCCAAAATTGGGTTAATGTGGATTTTTATTTTATTAAATAAGTACTTCTGAATGAAATAAGCGTGGAAGTAATCTGAAGGCAGTGACCTCTGAAACAAACCAGCATTATGAAATTTCATTATTTTTTGCTGATAATGAACCTGCTTTGGTTTAAATGTTTGACAAAAAAGTTGTTTTGGGTAACTAGGACATCCTGATAAGCGGTGTTTGGGTAATGAAAGGTAAAGTTTGGGTAGCAGTGCGTTAGTGCATTTTGTTTGGTATACAAATTATTACCGGTTGCAAAGTGGTTGCTGAAAAACTTAAAAGCAAATTACTACAAGTGTGATAGCAGAGTATCTACAAGACTGATGGCAAGCTGATATTTGTAACCAAATAGATATTTGGTATGCAAATGATTGTACCAGCTGCAAAGTTGCGACAAGACTGATTGCAGAGTAAATTTGTAACGTGTTTTCCAATACATGTAGTTTGGTTGCAGTTTATAAATACATGTATTTTGATTGCAGTTTATCTGTACATGCAGTTTGATTGCAGTTTTCATATACATTTGGTTTGGATACAGTTTTCCAATTCATGTAGTTTGGTTTCAATTTTACCTATACAGTACATGTGGTTTGAATGCACTTTTACAATACATGTAGTTTGATTGCAGTTTTCCAGTACATATAGTTTGAATGCAGTTTACAAATACATGCATTTTGATTGCAGTTTCCTGGACATGTAGTTTGATTGACTCTAAAAATCACATGGTTTATTTGCAGTTTTCTAATTCTTGTACTTTGATTGCAGTTTTCCTATACGTGAAGTTTGATTGCAGTTTTCATATACATGTGGTTTAATGCAGTTTTCATATACATGTGGTTTAATGCAGTTTTCATATACATGTGGTTTAATGCAGTTTTCATATACATGTGGTTTAATGCAGTTTTCATATACATGTGGTTTAATGCAGTTTTCATATACATGTGGTTTAATGCAGTTTTCATATACATGTGGTTTAATGCAGTTTTCATATACATGTGGTTTAATGCAGTTTTCATATACATGTGGT
>JAQGAF010003822.1:0-16161 GCA_034687865.1 Kryphioiulus occultus
TTGATTTGCAATGCTACACGTGACGTCACACGTTTTCATCACGTCCACGTTTTACGTGTAGCGCAAACTCTCTATTTTTGTTTGCCACTTCACTCTCTGGTGATGTGAGTGAGCGTTATACAGCAGTTGTACATGTAGTTGCTAGTGTTACTGTTGCCAGCATATGGCGATGGCGTCGTCGCTATAACACGTACGTGCTTCGTGGCTGCGGCTCCAGCTCCTCTTCCCGGTGCAGCTGTTTTCTAACGCCATTTGGCCGGGACGCGGGTCTCAGAGGACAATTGGTCAAGGTCAGGCTGGGCGCATGCGCAGAGCTGAGCGGACGCCTAGGGGGGGGCTCAGAAAGGCAAACGATCTCTCGATCCTCGTGTACTCGCTGCTGCTGCTGCTACTCCTACTCCCACTCCTACTACTCATCATCGTAGGCACGAAGCGGGAGAGTAAGAGAGAGAAGAAAAGAAAAAAAAATGGCGAGTCTCGTCATTGACATTGTTTTCCAGACATTGTTGGAGGCCTCGTTCGGGGTTGCAACAACAATCGATTACGCCGCCGCCATCTTTTCTTTCTTGAGCTTTTCTTGTTCTTCTTATTCTCTGGTGTCTGGCTTTTAAAAAAAAAACTTCAGGCATTCCAGCGTAGTTGCCGTTTTGCGGACCTTACACGGTCAATAATAATGCTCAGTATACTATAGCTAAATCGGTGATAATGCAGGCCGCACACGGTCAGTGTTATTGAACTTACTGGCAATATTTCGATACTAGATGATGGAATGATCATCAGCAATCAGAATAGTGCATCAATCTACATGTATCAATACTGCATCCGAGCTGCTAACCTAGTTGGGTCTCCGTTACTAGCAATATTTCGATACTGACACTGAGTTATCCTAAAAACCTGGATAATATTCAGTTTACAGGTATGTAAGCAAAATGGAGCATCAATCCATCAGCCCTGCATCAATTACACGGCCAGTGTGACTGGCAATATTTCGATATTGACAGCGAGTTTTTATCCAAAAATCCAGATAATTATCAGTAACCAGAAAATTGAAGAATGGAGTTCAGTACATGTACTGCGTCCTTCACAGGGTCAGTGTTACTGGCAATGTCTCGATACTAATAGCGAGTTATTCAAAAGCCGTCAGTAACCAGAATGTAGCATGAATCCATCAGCACTGCACTTTGACAATTTTACTGATTCGAATCTTACTTAATTGTAAATATCTCACAATTGCTACTCTCGGTTATGCAAAAATCAGGATAATTATCAGCAGTACTCAACGTCGATGCATCAATATCGCCCCCTACACGATCAATATCGGTTTTCTGCGACAAGATGGCGCCCGGAGATGCGCCTTTGACACGCATTGGCAATGGCGTTTTGTCGACGCCAGCACCATCTAGGATGCATTTCGCGCAACTGACATGCAAAACGTTTCACAATTGCGTTTTCAATTGAGGGACAGGCTCGGAAACGTCAGAAAAATTACCAACAATGGGCGTTTTTTGCACTCCAAACCCGGGCCAAATGTTACGTAATAAGAGCTCGCATTCCTTACCAATTTTGGTAACTTATCCCTGGGTGGAGTAGACCTACGTCGCACGTGGTCCTTGTCAACTTCGTGATTGGTCAACGACCGCTATGCGTCCGTTCAAGTTCATGGCTGGACGTTTGTTTCAATGGTGAGATTTTCAAGGCGTTTTGGGCGATTTTTTTCTCTCCCTCTTCTCATCTGGTCTCCCTTGAAATGGAAAGTTTAATTAATGATAGGCCTACTTTTTGCACAATGAAAATTATCGAAAACAAAAGCAACCCCCCCTGACCATAACATAGAAATGGAAAACCACTGGCCTAAATATTTTCTTGCCAAAACAAAACCAAAAAATTTTTAAAAAAATGGGCTTATAGAGGTCCAGGACTACCACGCTCGAGTACCCTCACGATATTAACCGTAATGAGTAGGCCTACGCTAGCATTAAATGTTGAGAAAAATAAGATTTAAAAAAAATTGCGAAGCAATGGTGGTAATAAAAAACGGATGGTAACGAGATTGAAGTTTTATTATCGGTGGCAATAATAATAAAACTTGGGGAAAAAGTGGATAAAAAAACAAGGGTAACACCTAAAAAATAAAGGTAGTAAAATCTGAATGAAAGTTTTCAGAAAAAGGGAAAGCATGCATCCGTATAAATAGAAAAAAAAATGATAAAAACAATAATATTTAAAAAAACCATAATGATAGCTTTAAGTAGCGATAGTAATAATAATATGTAATATTAGTTAAACATTACTACGAATCCAATCGTTCTCCCAAATTTAGATGGATTTTTAACTTTTGAGTAGAATTTAATTGAGCTATTAAGGCAAGTGACAGTAAGCCCTCTGGTCATTAAATAAAAATTGGTGAAAAATGTGGATAAATAAAACCAGTCTGAAAAGTCAGGGCATGTCAGGTTTTTTTTTAAATATCATGTAAAATGTCAAGGAAAGCTTAAACAAGAGTAACTAAATAAAATCGCAATAATAAAGGGAAACAGGCTTGAGAATTTGAGTGGGTTTTACCAGTCATAAAAGAGAAACAACCATAAATCCGGTAAATGGCAAAAAAAATGAATGATAATGTACAGGTATTTCATTAAAACCGTAATGATAGTTTTAAATAACGATAATCAACACGCAATAACAGTCAACACATTACTACATTATAACGTAATTCATTCATTCCCAATTTTGATTGAACTAACCCTCGAGGCAATTGACAGAGCCCACTGGTCATTAAATTGACCGTTGTCCCTTCCTCCCATATTCACGAGTACACTCGCGATATGGTTAGTCAAAATGGCAGAAGGAAGTGTCGGGTTTCCAACTTCCTTAGATGGCCAGTTTGCCCGTGGCGTGTTCTCGCGTTACGACGTCGCTTGACCACACAGAGGCCCGTTTCGATCGATTTTGTCCACTTGTTTAGTGCCCACTCACTGACCATCTGTTGGACAAATGAGCCCGGCTGTAAAACCTAAGTGCACGAAATTTTATCCACGACCTTGTTGTCGGTTTCCCCTCCTTTTACGCTCGTAATTCGCATCTTTGTTTCTGCTCTTAGAATTTCAAACACGTGGGATTGTCCGCGAAATTCTCAGAAATCGTAGAAAAACTTCGGACACTCAAAAACGCAATGACCCAGCTTTGTTCACAACGCCCCTGGGGGGCCTCTACTACTGCCCCTACCCATGACCAGTATTCTCCAAACGTTTCGATTTATTACCATTAGCGGTAATGACTGGTTAAGGAAACTGGTTAATGGCGCTACATCCGGGACCTGGCAGAAGAATCAATCGCAAAATTGCGCTTGGTCAGCTGACCAAGTCAGACCAAGATGCTGAACAACACTTCATCCATGCACTAGCTCGTAAATTCTGCTATTTTAATATTCGCCATAAAAATTTATTACCTGTCCAACACCACTGTGAAATGGGTTCAGACATTGACAGCGTGTCTGCCGGTCATGGAAAAATCAAGAAATTTACATCAGGTTCATGGAATTATTGCATTTGATTGATTCACGAAATAAAAATGTGTTAAAAGTTCATCATTTGTCATCCAATTTGACCAATTTGCAAATGTTCATCAGGGTTCCCACAGCTTTCCTAACATAAAATCACCTGACTTTCCCACGTTTCCCGGGTTAAAAATTATTTTCGTCTGACCTTTAGGGTTTTACCTTAGACCAAATAAAGTAAAACGAACCTGCCCTTTATTATGTCTTTAATCAATATGGCCATTGAATGTGGCAAATTTGGATATTGTCTTATTGAATCCAAACTGCCACGGGAGACTTCACCTAAAAACCACTTTACACGCCATACTCGATTTATGAAATACCTCCTGGATTGAAATTATAAGTTAGGAAATCCCCTGACTTTTTGAAACATTTTCAAAATTTACCTGACTTTCCCAGGTTCTGCAGGAACACTTGATCATGTCATCACTTATGGTATAGAAGATGTTTATGAAAATCACTATTTAGTGATGACATAAAACTAACGACCATATATTCTAACAGGCGTGACATTTTTTTTTGAACTCATGAAAGAGTCATTGAAAAGTCATGGAATTTGCAATGCCAAGTCCAGTAGACACCCTGATTGATTTACATGTATGGGAAACCCTCGCTAAAACGCAAGCATAGTTTTATTCGTGAGCCTTATCAGAATTACTCATGCGCTTTTTGTGTAATTTTGGATTGTTTCTAACTTTTGATAAACAGAAAACGTCATTTTTGAAACTTTTGATACCGATAAGAGCGACTGTGGCGTCAGTTCACCTGTTGTTATCGGGCCGAGCCCACATTTTCGGAAATAAATCGCAACTGCTCGCTCGAACTGTACACTGTTTCAATACATGTACACAAACTGTACATTACGACCGATAGGTAAACAATTTTGCATCAATAGCGTTCAAATAATAAGGTGATAATGGCTATGATAAAGGTGTGTCTGATAGTGGTTGCCTGTAGAGCGACAGTCATTTACATGAACTGTAGCTAGGCATCGCTAAATTGTACTTGAAAAACAGCAAAAATACAATTTTTTGAACTACATAATAACATTACCTGCTGACGGTCGTTTTACTTGATATTAAAACGCCATCTTGAAAAAACATACTCTTGAGTTCTTTTTTGAAAAATGGAACGCCTTCCCAATTTCGAATCTCACGTTCCACAGTTACCATGGTTGCCGCGTGCCACACCTCCTCGTGCATCGACACGTGATTCCGTCCAACAAATCAGCGCTTCGCACGTGACGAGCAGCAAATTCAAAATTATTTTACACAATTTTCGTAAGAGAAATAATTGCTATTCAAATTGCATCCAACTTTATTAAAAGTCAGGAAAATGGAAAAGTGTCAGGAAATTTGTGAGAATATCAGGGAATTAAGTAGCTATCATTTTTCACAAACATTTGCGATAAAATTCATCATTTTTTAGCTCTTTTTTTATATATGATGATGAAGTAGTCGATCACTAATACATTTCCCTGACTTTTCCAGGTTTTACCAGTCACTGTTTTAAAACCTGTGTGGTGGAAAAATCTTCCACTGGGCGGCCATCTTGCATTTTTTTTGTTGATAAAATTCAAAATTCAAAAATTGTTGGTCTTGTCGTGTGTCTCCCCTTATCCCTCGTTTTCCTGTTTTCGGTGGCGGTAAACCACCTGTCGAATACCGTTTTTTGTGACTAGGTGGGGTCAAGGGGCTCCCCCTGGGGACGGACAGGTGGTGGCTACGTGCACAGGTGGCGCTCGGGTAACTCGGGGTTCGTTCTAACAAAGAAAGCCAGCTTTTTTTTAAAAAAAAAGTTGGAGGGAGGGTTGAATTTCAAGTTCCGCTATGACGTCAACGACACACGAAGATGACCGGTTCGGCGGCCATCTTGTGTTTTCGCTACTTTTTATCGGCCATGTAACGAACATAACTTTCTCGTTTTATTATTTTCGTTCATCGCCTCCTACTGCCCCCTTCGATCGAAACCAATAAAAAGTTCGTATTTGTCGTAGCCGCGATAACGTTATCTCTATCTGGGGATGAAAAGTTTATTTGTCTGAAGAAAAGTTCATCCGGGGCCCGTTCTTGGTCGTTGTTTTTGTTTTTGTTGTTTCGCCCTGCTAAACGAGTCCTAGGAATGTGGTCGTGGCGAGGAGCTAAAAAAAGCCAACGTGTTTTTCAAAAACAGATCTTCTGTTTATTTAAATCAGCCCCTGTTTGCGGCTGTTTCGCTCGTTTCTACACGAGCTGGTTTTCGTGTGTGGCGAAGCCGCTTTTGCCAAAGTTACGTGAGACGAGTATGAAAATCTTTCCAAGTTTTATAAGTCAAGCAAACCGTTTTTCTCCCTTCGTTAACATGAAAAAAGTGCTATAAACGGGACAGAGTTTGATTTTAAAAGTTAAGTGGACATGTCGGAGAGTAGGATTACAATTCAGTTTGAATTTAACCTGAGAAAGTGAAGTCTGAGGTTAAATTGTTGTAAAACAGCAGAAATATAAAGCAGGCTTCATCCAAAGATGAAATTTCAACTTCCCTGACCATCCTGATCTTTGAAAATGAAAAAGTACATGTATGGCAAAGGCCTTTGCCAATCTAAGAACAGGGTGTGTACCGTTCATGGAAGTCATGGAAAAGCCATGAAATTTACAACATGGTCATGGAATTTGGCTTTTCATTGATTCATTTGTAACCCATCAGTCATGACAAAACTTGAACGACCCCATAAATAGTCATGAAAAAGTCATGGAATTTGCAAAACCAAATCTGGTAGACACCCTGAAGAAAAGCTATAATATTGCTCTTTATATAAATTACATATTTTTACATTTTCAGTGGTCAGGATAAGGTCAGCGAATTTTAGTTTTAAACTGGAAAAAGTTAGTGAAGATGAAAACTTCATTTCTGGAGGAAACATGTTTCATGAAATAAACGCTATTAATAGTAGAACTGCAGTTAATTCGCAGCCAAACTGAATCCCAAACAGAAAGCTATAGTTATAATACGTGTAATAGGGACCTATTGCGTAAATTTTCGAGTTGTCTCACGTTGAAAAACTGCACGAAAATACCAGAAATCAGACATTCTAGCCCCCACAACTCGTGGTTTTTTAAATATCCGACAGAATTTCTCAGGATTTTTCCTGGAGACAGCCCACGTCCGAAGTGGGAATAATGTAATTTCCCACGATCCTCCTGGCCTGGGGCAAACACAGTGACTCCCACCCACGCCGCCGAAACAATCGTTTTCCTGCAAAAATATTTGCGCAAAATCGATAGCGGCGTCGTTGTTCACGACCCGAAAATGTTTACGAAACTTAAAAGGAAAACGAAATCACGAACCCCATGCACATCACCCACTTAGTGGACAAAAATTCTGAGAAATGGAGACTAAGGCTGACCCCGATCGACGACTCGGAAGAATTTCCCAATCGGAATCGCAAGTCAGAAGAAGAAGAGGTCAGATGGACGACCCCCCGCGTCGCCAATCAGGACAGAAAGCGTGGGTTGACCAGTCGATCGGGTATTTTCATTTCCTCGTTGGTCATCGTGTGGGCTCCTGTTCGTTTACTATATGGGATTTTTGGCAGCTGATTTCGCCCCCAATACATTTTCTAGTGACAAGTGTGGGAAAAATCTTACGAAATCCTCTCTAAAGTCTGAATCTTCAAAGAGGCACAGTCAGAAAATAGAAACACTACGTGCACATCGGGTGTCTATGGGTCATGGAAGTCATTGAATGAGATTTAGGTCATGAAAAAGTCATGAAATTTAAACCATGGTCATTGACTTATTGGCTTTTCATTGATTCCTAAAAGAAATACTTGGGATTTGTTTGCCAACCTGAATTTTTGGTTAAAATTCAGCATTTATCATATCGTGTATCATACATGGTTTTGATCCAAGTTATCGTGCATAAAAATTGCGACATTTCGCTAAATTCGAAACGCGTTTCTGCGATGATGTTACATTCTCAGTTGAGTGGGGATGATGACATACAGTAACACTTGGGCGCTCTCTTAATGAATCTTCTACACGTATCTTTACACACCATACACAATCGTGTTTTTGGCCAATAATCATATCACCACAATGGTAGATAATGTTTCTGAAAATCGCTATTTAGTTATGACATAATACTTGAACGACCCCATATTCTAATAGGCATGGAACATTTTTTGTAGTCTGAAGTCATTGAAAAGTCGTGGAATTATTTGCAATACCAAATATAGTAGACACCTTTCTCAGTAGACTTCTCTAGTTCTCTTGAAAACCAGAATTGGTGTTCTCAAATTAGCCGCCAGTAAGATAGATTCTAGGCCTACTTTCTACTTTTCCGAACGTGTCCTGCAGCCCACTACTTACTACTGGTGTACGTGCATTTCGAAATTTTTTATCCAGCTTTTTTAGGCTCGATTGACTCGAATATTTTGCCCAAATGCGGAATGGAATGTGGTCATCGTTTTTAGCGGTCAGCCAATGAGCGAACTCTGGAAATCCAGGCGAAAAATTCCGTTCTCCGGCTGACCAATGGGCATCGACATTCCTTTGTCTCCCCAGGTGGCGCTGGCGGGTCGTAACCTTGGGTGGGATGCGAATGGAATGCAGAATAGGGTGGCCCCTCCCCTTTATGGGTGGCCCCTGGCGCCCCCTAGCCTCAAAACGCACCGACAAACAACTGATAGACACTGGACCCCTCGAGTTTTTTTGCCTAGTTAAAAAATGTGGGTTTGCCAGAGGGGGACTAAGGGGGAACTTAGGAGGGGTTAGAGTGGCAAAGGTACAGGGTGTCCGCCGTAGATTCGAATCTTTTTCATCAGTTTGGCACCCCACGTGATGAGAATGGGTGTGGGTGGGACTGACCACATTCTTCTTGACCATTTGGGTCGCCCAGCTGGACGGAGGATGGAGCAACAGCACGATTTATAGCTGAAAAATTGCTTTTTTTTGGGAAGCTGAATTCAATTTGCTCCCAACTAGTTTCTGGGTTAATTCGTTGACGTGTTTTACGGCCCTGTTTAATCAGTGATGCTAATGCGAGGGTGGGCGGGTCCCAGGGGCACGCCATAAACGTGCGATAATTGAAAGCGTCGAACATTAGTCTGGGCTTCTTGGAAAGGTCACTAATTGAAATTTGGGTCATTAGATTCCTGGAAGATTTATGGAGGTCGTTTGGGGACGTTCGAATATTACATTTTTCGCGGGAGGGGGTCAACCAAATGCTGAATCATTAATTAAATAAATTTGGGATATAGGCCAAAAGTACTCAAAAAGTCCCCGTAAAATCAGGGAAATTTAGCTACTTTGCATCGGCCAATTAATTAGTCATCTGTCATGAAAATTTTGGATAAAATCCATAGG
This sequence comes from Kryphioiulus occultus, assembly GCA_034687865.1. Taxonomy (NCBI): domain Eukaryota; kingdom Metazoa; phylum Arthropoda; class Diplopoda; order Julida; family Julidae; genus Kryphioiulus; species Kryphioiulus occultus. The sequence continues at coordinate 8,899 of JAQGAF010003822.1, forward strand.
TTTTCTTTTCTCAAACAATCTGATGTAATATGTCAGAATTTGAGTGGGAACCTTGAATTAGTATTAATATTAGTATTACTAAATATTGTTTTCAGTAGAATTAAGCACGCTTTTACAGGGTGTCTACTGGATTTGGTATTGCAAATTTCATGACTACATGTAGAATGAAAGGGTAATGAGCAAAAGATTCTCAGGGAATGTCAGGAGAATGAAAAAGTATCAAGGAATTCGTAAAAATATCAGGGAAATTGAAGTACTTTAAGATTTAAAAATAAGCTCTCATGTATAATGTCAGGGAAATGGCTAAAAACGTGTAAACTAGAAACAAGAAAGATAACGGATTTAATCCCTTTTTTGGCTGATGCAAACTACATGTACGTCAATTTCTCTGACATTTTCGCGACACGTTTCCTCAACACGTTTTCTTGTCCCTTAATTGCCCCACCTTTCCAGAAAGTGAGTAACCCTGCCTGTCAACCTGACCTAACTTAACCTAGTTGAAGATGTATGAAAAATTCAGAAAAAAACGAACAAATACAGTTTGGACAAGTATCTGTGAACTGTTCATCGAGTAGAGTTCAGAAATATCACATGACCGCATTTGATGCAGGGAACATTCATTAATACGGCCAAAATTTGGGTTTAAAATCCATTTTCGCACAATATCTCCGTCATTTATGGACAACCCCTTTCATTGTCGGTACCTTTAGTACCTCTTTCTCTCGCAGCGCCACCTGTTTTCGCTTCCCTCTTGTTTGCTGCTCCACTCGAGGTGCTAGGAGGGTGAATTTCCACTTGACAAAAATGCACCCTTCTGTTGGGACAATACAAGGACCTTCCCTCCTACCTTTGAACAGGTACACGTACAAATCCCTTCAGCGCCCCCTGGAGGCGACGAGCGGCGCAACCACGTGTTTACGACCATCAGAAGAGGGTGAAAATGGGCTTTGAAGCGCCCCCTATTCATTCGAATATACCTGAGCGCCCTCTGGCGGCCCGTTTTTCGGGGTGAATGAAAAAGACGCCATCCCATTGGCCATTTGGCTCCCCCTGTATCTTTCATGAATGAAGAGTCGCTGGCGCCCTTTTGACCCCTGCGAAGGGGAATAAGACACCGTGGTGAAATTTCGGCAGTTTTTAACACTGGTTTTATTGCGACGAAATTGGATGAACTAGAGCGAGAGGTTTATCCAACTTTGATTAAAATTTAGTTCAACTCGACAATTTGTGGGTGGATGAGGAACAGTATTAATATCACGATTTGGAATTGTCATAACTTGAACGCCCCCTTATTTATTGTTTTACAAGGTGCACTGCATTACCATATTGGATTATCAGATAGCCCTATCTTTAGAAAGCAGGAGCTATCAAACACGAATCATATGAAATTATGGGCTACTTTCGAAGCTGTGAAGACGAACCTGTCTAAAGTAATATCCTCTCTAAACTAATGTCAGGTGCTGGTTCCGACGTGGAACCTACGTTAAATCCATCAAACATCCATAAACTGACATTCGATCATGTTTGCATTGGTTTTCATTTGTCTCACAACTTTTTTGGAAATGAAGTTGTACAGTTACAAACCCTGTGTAAGGTAATATCCTCTCTAAGCAAATGTCAGGTGCCGGTTAAATTTACCCACGCTAAATCTCAAAACTTCTGTATATGAAGTTATAGGTACAGTAGAACATGTCTAAACAAAACTGTCTGAAATAATATCCTCTCTAAACCAATGCCAGCTGCCGGTGCATACGTAACACCCATGTTAGATCTAATAAACCTCCATAAACTGATATTCAGTAATATTTGCATTGGATTCTACTGGTCACACAACACAAGTTCGCAATATTGAACATTCGACAAAATATCAAAATGTGGTGGGAATACCTCTCTAAACAAATATTCGGCACCACCATCAAAGATTATTAGCTTAAATTTCAGGATTACTTTCCATTGAAATTTCAGGCCATTTCAGGATAAATTTGATGGATTACACCCCCCTACCACATGGTATTCATTTACTGATTGTAGGGTACTGAGTTGAATTGAATTGAATACTGTAAGGCTGAAAAATTTTAGGTATGTGACAACCTGTGCTTAAAAGCGCACCTGATGTGATCATCTGGAAACGTCCAGTTGGTCATCTGTCCAGTTCAGGTGGGGATGAACCGACTTGGGGTCAGGTGGGCAACGACTTGGGAGGAAAAATCTCAATTTTCAATGGGTAGGGGGGACGTCTCAGGGGAGGGATTCGAGAAATTCCTCCGACAAATTCTCCGAATCGGTCGGTCATCTGGTGGTTAGGCTTGACCCCTCCCCTATAAGCCTAAAAATCGACGCGGGACTCTTAAGGCAGGTAACTGAGGTTGAAAGCGAATGAATTTTCTTCTTCAAGGAAAAAAAATAGGGTGCGCTCGTTACCAAATTTTCCCCTTCGCATTCCTTCGTGTAGATGATAGAAAAAATACGAAATGTTGTATTCAAATTGTAATTTATTCCCAGAAAGGGAAAGGTTTCATTGAAGAATTTTAAATTCTGGCGGCCATATTGAATGGCATAAGAGACTGTTCAACATGGTGACTACTAACCTGGAAAACTTAAGGGGAATTTTGAATTGAAACCTGGAATTTTTCAGTATCCAAATTGCATTTTATGTTGTTCGTTATAATTATGAGAAATCAGCAGAATAATGATTGGCTCGATACTCAATTCTACCATTTCCCTAAAATTCAGCATTTGTGATCTAATGTAGTTCAACTCAATTCATTTAGTTGATAACAAATAACTCAAATTTCTTTCATCATTTTACTACATGTTTCGATGATGTATTTAAAATACATTCAGAGGAAAATATACCTAAAATCCATCATTGGGATATTAGGGTTCCCACTTTCTAGAAAGTCGGGGAATGTCATGAAAATTAAAGTGCCAGGGAATTCGTCAAAATGTCAGGGAATGTCATGGAAATTTAGACAAATTGCATTCATCAATTTCGTAATTTTTTTACATTTTCATTTAAAATGTCAGGGAAATGACTTAAAAGTTGTCAGGTAATGTCAGAATTTGAGTGAAAACACTCGATATGTTTATTTGGTAATGTTGACTAAAAAAAGCTACCATTTCAGATCTAGCTTTTCAAACAATTTCTCCTACATCCTTCCCTCATTATTATTATTATTACAGTGTATTATTGTTATTAAATATCATTTTGAATAGAACTGTTGAACACATTTAGTGATTCAATGATATTTCTGAACCCAATAATAGCAGTCACCATGATTGCCTGGATGCTGAATCTCGATTTTCACGTCATGATAAAATCCACTAAAATGCTTAAATCCAGAAATAAAGTTGTAATGCTGACTGTGGGGATACTGAATTGAATTGAAACATTCTCCGCTGCAGGTGTCGAGGGTGCGACAGGATGGGTGAAACAGAGCTAACAGAGCGTGAGAAAAAGATAAGCCAGGCTAGGAATTTAGCCTAAATTTTGGCAGAGAAGAAGTATTTGTGTTAAAAAAATTGTCTGAGACGGGGCCCCTCTTAAGGGGAAGGGGGCGGATGTGCTGGAAAATCTGTCAAGCAGCGCCGCCGCCATCGTGTCATTTTCATTGACGATTCGGTGGAGGAGGAGCCGATTAAAAGTCGATCGAGTGTCGAATTAACCTTGGACCCTGCGAGTTTACTGCACTATTTATGAGTTGGTTTGAAGGTTGAAGAAAAAAAAATCCACCATTACTATGCAAGATAGGGAAGAACTAGCCAGCGCCATCTAGGGACGATGTGCCCAGCTGCTGGAGCAAGCCCCCGTGGCGCACACGCGCTCTCATTGGCTGGTTTCGAAGCCAGGCGTTGGAAAGGCTCGAATCAATTTTTGAAATTTTTGAATTTTTATGAAAAAAATTGTCGGGGAATTCATGAATAGGACAGTGTCAAGTAATGTCAGGAAAATTCAGATAGTTGCATCAGCTAATTGATTAATGATCTTTTATGAAAATTTTGGTATAAAATCCATAATTTTTCTAATTTAAAAAATCACAATTTGAGTGGAAACCTTGCATACTGACTTAAATTCATTAATGTAAACCTGTCTAAACTACTTTAACTTTATTCGAGATACTGCACGACAGTGGTTTGATCCAGGACTGAAAATTTGTCAGGGAAGGTCAAGAAAATCGACTTTGGAAGTTGAATGGGAACCCTGTATGCTGATTTAAACTAAGAATAATGGCTTTAGTCATGTAAACCAGTTTTATCTACATTAACTTGATTTTAGTTATTAAGTAAATCGTGTCGAGAAACTGCGTGACAGTGGTTTGATTCATGACTGATAAGTTGTAAGGGAATGTCAGGGAATTCATAGTTTAAGTCATGTATGTAAACCAGTTTTACCTACTTGGTTAACTTTAATTTCTGTTTAAAGCAGTGGAAGTAAGTGTAGTCACTTGGCTTAAGCTGACTGTGTGCGAGTCAACTTTAATTTCTTCGAGTAAAGCTAGGTGTTTTGGAACATTTTCCCACCAGTTGCCAAACTAAGTGTGGTCATGAAAACCCACATCAGTATATCAGCGATTTGGTTCAAACCGACTCGTAAGTCAGTTCAACTTCCTGCATGTAAATAAACTATCGAGTGGACAAATCATCGAATGGTCATACTGTACCATCTGAGATTCTCTGGATGGATACTATTCGCTCTTTTCTCTCAGATGGACACTTACAGACAGTCTATTAGCATAAGGGAAGTCCTCAATCTCAGACTCATGGATCCTCCTCGTCTATCTTTAACAGTTTTTGAGACGTGGCAAAAATCCCCATTTTGGGCGTTTCGTACCCGTCGCCCCCTTACCCTTACCCCCCTCACCCTTGCTATCTCTTCCCTGTAATAAAAATATGTTCTTCACGTGATCTATTCTTAGATCAGCACCACCCAACGGCGTTTTACGAAATTTCTCATTCCACGAAGGGCTTTTGAGGTACTGATAGGATACCGGAAACGGGGAGTGGCGCTGCGTGCGGGGGCGGAGGCGAGCAGCTGGCTCCCAAAAATCATTAAAAAGCGCGTACGTTGGCCCCCGTCAATGAGTCTAGTAGTTTTTTTTACATATTAAGTAACCGTTTTGGTCAATTTTGGGCAGTGCGCCTCTCCGCCTCTTATTCGCCCCGATGAATGAATTTTGTAACAGCATTAAAGAGGGCGCGGCCGAGCTCGATGAATGAATAATAGCAAACACAACCACCAAAAAAAAAAAAATTAACAGAAAACGCGGTTGTTGCAACGCAACGCCAACGACCACGGTCACACAAACGTCTAGCCTGTTTTCCCCTCTTTTTTTTCCACGAAAATCCTATTTTGGTGATGGAAACGGATATGCAAATTAGCCGGTTTAACCTCGATACGCTAGCAGTCGATAACGTGTGAACTTATTTCGGTTTCGTGCCTCTCGTCAGCCGCCATTGACGACATGGTGGTCACGAAACGAATTTCCGAGTAGCCCTAAAACGTATTGTGAAACACCCCGCTTAGTGCGGTCAGAAATTTGAGTTAACGGGGTTTTTGGCCTATTAGTTCAACCCATATGTTCACGTTAAAACGCGTTCGGTTGAACCCAGGTTTTAGACGTAATCATAAATGACGTCATTTATCTGCCAAAACGTACTGCCGCCATCTTTTCCCAGCATGCATCGTGTTTAAGGCCGTTTCTTCTCTGAACCAAACCCGACTATCACTACGTTTGCATTCAGACGTAGTTAACTTAAAACCAAGAATCTTAGTTTAAGTCAGGCACGTAAACCAGGCTTACCATGCAACTTTAACTTGGTTTGATCGATTCAGGGCGGCAAACAAAATTCAAGTTTTGAAATTCAGGACATTTTGGAGAAAAAAAATATAGTATTTTTTTTCAAACATTTTTTAGGCTGCAATATTTCAATCTTTATTCATCTTAATGTTTAGAAACATTAAAATAACAAGTGGTGTCACACTGCATCTGCGCCAAGCTATCCGCTGTCAGCAATTAGCTTAGTAGAGAGAGTTTTAGGATTTAATTTTGAATATTTAGGACTTTTAGGACTTGTTTGCCACCCTGTCAATTGCAAGGGGTTGTTTGATTCAATACACTCAAGCCAAGTAATTTCTTCAAGGTGCTGGTGGCAATTAAACACCTTAAACTGACTTAACCCGAGACAAACGTGTGTGCACGTCGTGGAAGTAATGGAAAAGTCATGAAATCAAATTCAGGTTATGGAAGTCATGAAATTTACATTAGGGTCGTGGAAGTTTTGCCTTTGATTGATTTCCGAAATAAAATTTTGGTTGAAATTGACCATTTGCTGATCAATTTTGCAAAATTTGAAAAGAGGAAGTTTCTGAAAATCGCTATTTAGTGATGACATAAAACTTGAACGGCCCCATATTCTAATAGGCATTCAAATCTTTTTTGAAGTCATGAAAAGGTCATTGAAATGTCATGGCGTGTGCAATACCAAATCCAGTAGACACCCTGTTGTGGTGCACATGTAGTGTGTTCATGCAAAGAATCCTTGGTGCATTTTCGGTACTACATGTATGTAACCAACTTTTAGCACATTTACCGCATCTGGCGCTGGTGCCACCCTGCGGAATGGTGGCGACACCAGATGGCGCTAGCGTTTACGCGCACGCGCACTGTTGTCGAAAGTCCCCACCAGTCCATGACCTCTGCCGCGAAAACGTTTTCGTTAGTCAGCGTTATTGCGTTCAGGGTTGCTGGAATGCGCTAACCGAAAACACGAGACAACAATAACCAGGATAAACAACAACACGAACGTGTACACGCAGTCGCACCTGCGGTGGCATTTAACCAAACATTTCAGTAGCAGAAGTTTACTCTAGAGGGGTCACTTCCTTATTGGTTTTATTTATAGATTTTTAACGCCTGTTTTGCATTCGCATCGATTAAAGTCTTAGTGACAGTCATTCTCATCGAGAAAGCATTTGCGAAAACAAAAATGGCGGAGCTAGGGTCCATGACTTCTTCAAAGTATGCGGTTACTGGGTCGATTCCTGAGAACTAGGGTTTGAGCTTAAGTAAAATTTGAATCACGGCCCCTTTCTTCAGTTCTTGCCCTACTGATGATCGACTGCCTCAGCCGAGACCGTCCACTCTGGGACCATAATTCGAATTCCCCCTCCTCGCCCTCAGCTCCCCCTAGCGAGGCTTAACACCTGATGCCATTCAAAGTCTCTTCGTTTAGGGGGGTGAGAGGACTTAACGAGAAAAAATT
>JAQGAF010003823.1:0-16161 GCA_034687865.1 Kryphioiulus occultus
AAACCCCCCCCCCCCCCCCCCACTTGGGGCATTGCACTCTAAGAGGTCGACTCAAATTATGATGCTTGAACCAGTCTGCGGTCCATGACATTCTATGGTGGCGAAGTTCATTGGACACCCTGGTATTAAATTTTACCACTTCAGTGCTAAGCAGCTTGGTGCTGCTAAGACAAAGTTAGAAAAGAGCAAGAAAAGACAAAGAGAGACAATTGAATGAAGTTCACGAGAGGACATCCAATTATGCTTGTATTGCATTGTATTAAACTACTGGCAAATGACTGAAATGTCCAAGCCCGTTTTTGTTGGCACATCCCGATGCCAAAGAAAGATCTTACAGTGTTGCCCCAACCCTGAAAAACCTGGAAAAGTCTGGGAAATTGAAACGGTATGGAAATGTCAGGGAAAATCGATTCACTTTTAAAACATCAGGGAAATTTAAAAAATCAATAACAGATTCTGCATAGCTAATTATTGTCTGGCACAAAAATCAAGAGATGACAAGCATTTCCGTAAAAGATGCTAAGAAAACTAATCTAAATTTGCTGTTTCCTTGTGAAACTTTGTCCTCTTTATTGCTTAATAAGCAATAAATATAGCATTCCTCACATTGGCATGTCATTTTTTTGCACTTTCAATAGTCAGGGTGGTCAGGAAAATTTGTTTTAAAACCAAGAAAAGTCAGGGAAGTTAAAAATGTCACCTCTGGATCAATGGCAGTTTCATCAATATTAAAAGATGAAGATTTTGCTAAACAGTTTTCATTGATGAGGTTTTGGATTGAACTGCCCGGAAAGCGGATACAAGAAAATGAGGAAACTCAAAATTTAAACTTGGTAAATAATGAAGTGTGCCATAGAATTGTTTCAGCATTGACAAATCGCCTGTTTAAATAGCACATATATGCAAGTATTTTTTAGGCCATATTAGTCATCTGATACAGGCATTGTTTAAAAAAAGCGAAGGAGAAATTTCAGCATTGTCAATTTAACAGGAAGTTGCTGGAATCGAATCGATGCTACGCGCTCTGGGTACATAAAAGGGAAGCTCGCTATAATTCGTATGTTTATCTGGGGTATGAAGTTATTACCTGCATTCAGAAATGGGACTGTTCGTTTCTACAGGTTTCGTTTTTCTATCGCGGTTGGCAACCGCACGAAATGTAAATTTGTTGTTGCGTTTTCGTTTTGCGAAATGTCAGATTAACTGGTTACGGAACATTTTCACGAAATAAAAACTTTCTCCGAGTAAAACTACTTATGACTGCTGAATGTGTGTCAGTGAATGGCCGATGTGAATTGCAGATATCATACAGCCTACCTTAGTGGTCATTAGCCCGCTTTTTAAAAGTTACTGCCAAATATATACAGCATTTACGCCCATGCATATAAATTCCTGCGTGATTATAAAGTATTACTTGTTCCGGAAGTTCTTGTAAAATATTGCTGAGGCCAATTTAATGCTAATGGGAATTTACAGTAGTCTTAAATAGCTGCTCCTCAAAACCTATGTCCATCCATTATTTTGTAAGTGTTGATTTTTTTGAGATTATAAAATTCTAGATCCCAAAAGCTACATGTATATCAATGGAAAAAATGTGTTCCAACTCCATCTATTATCCAAGAAATACTTCCGGTATCAGAATTTTTGTAACAAGGACTAGAAATAAAAAATGAAAATTTTACACTTGACCTACACGTGGAATTTTCCCCCTATCGAATTTTTTCTTAAAAGCTCAGCTGGCTTTTTTACCAATTCGCAACGTCATTCGTTAGTGCTTACGGCATTTTAGCCTGCGTGTAACCCAAATGTTTTGTTTCCTAGAAGGGCCCATAGGCTTTTCCCCACGATTCGAATTAACCTTGACATTTAGTGGTAGGAAAATTACAATGGGCTCACCTTTTCTACCTCATTCGAGGAGGTGAGCCGAATTAGCTCACCAGGAAGATACTGTTGGGATTCTGTTAGACGTCTTTGAAACTGTTATCAAGCTACCATCATAGTTCTGAAAGAATTAAAAGACGTAAACAAAATTGGAAGGTCGATATGCAGTACTGAACACGAATTTGCAATAAATCGTCATTTATCAAATTTCCTCATCATTTCCAACTTTTCCTTGGTCAAGTCAAGGCCAGCAAGACTTATGGTACATGTACACGCATTGGTAAAATAAAATAGGACAAGTCATAAATTGTCTAAGATGTTTCTTAATTATTTGTTAGGTTCTTGGCATGAATAAAAAATGGGAAGGAGGAGACGTTAAATTGTACGCAGGTGGAGGCCACAAAGTTAATCTACTTAAGGGCGAATTGGAACAGATCAAGGATGTGAAAAATAAGATTGTTATGTTTGTGGACAGGCAAGTGCTTTTTATCTTTAATCGTGCTGCTTCTCCATTGTTGAAAAAAGTTACTAATTAAATGGAAATGTTAAAAGCTTATGTTAATTTGCAATTTGCTTGATTCTTTTGCCGCAAATATCCATTTCCTCAGCAGTTATGATGTGATATTGACATCTGGAGCAGAAAGAATATTGAAACGCTTCTACAAAAGTAAATCAAAAATATTGTTTTCGGCTGAAGGATTTTGCTGGCCGGATGAGAGTTTAACAGTGCGTAAATTTTATCTTGTTGCGCATATCATATGTGTTATAGTTGAATACACATAACTCTTTTTCATTTTTTTTCTTAAAATACAGGAAAAATATCCCAAGGTCGACAAAGGCAAACGATTCTTAAATTCAGGAGGTGAGTTTTCATATAGCTATGGATGTTGCGCCATTATGATGATTCCTTTTTCAGATTTAATGAAAAAAATGGGAAACTTTTCTTTCTGTGGATCGAATTAAAAACTAACAGCAGGGTATTTAATGTGGTTCTATTTTAATTAAAAAGACCCATTTTTCTATCTTTTAATATTGTTAGGCACATCTGCACTCATTGTTGATTTCACCATCTACATGTACTGTATTAACTCGAATTTTCTAACCCAAATACCATATTATCCAAAAAGATTCAAAAAGATTTGGATAGTCTGCTCCCTATTAAACAGCATATTACTGTATTTATGTACAAAATATTCCATTTCAATATAAATGCTCATGTTTGCATGAAGATATTTTTAAATCCTTAGAATTTAAGATTGATTTCCTAAAGTTTCTTTATGTAAATTTTGTACTTTCATAATATTAGAAAAACTAAATGTAATCGAAGATATTTTCTCTAAAATGAGGTACTGGTGTGCTCAACATCGCAATTAACTCATCCATTACTTGTCACTTCCTTGTAAAGTTCGTATTTGTATTGTTAGTTGATCAAGTTTTAATCCAAGCATGTTTTAGTAGGAAGAGGTAAATAGTTATGACCTTGATTTGAGTGGAAATAAATGTTCCGTCTCTAATGTTGGGATTTTCCCATGGTTTCGCATGCTACTTTTCCTGGGCTGGTCTAGGGCATCCAGACTGTTCTGTTACCTCTACAGGTAAGGGATGAAGTGTCTACCACAACTTTTCATTTCTACTTACTCTGCATGTAAAATGCAGGGTGTCTGGTAGACTGGATAGTCAGGTAACAACAAGAATAGCTGTCTGGACATGTCAACTTTAGTTATTTTAATGTAGGCTAAGAAATAGTTTTGTTCATTGTTCTGCTGTTTATATGCTCGTTAATTTATACATGTACATGTACTGTATGTCCGAGTAGTCATTGTTTTCTCGAGCTTGAAGTAATAGATGCTTGTATTTGCAGCGCTGGTGCAAACTTGCTCAAGAGAGCGTTTTGCTTTTTATTCGACTTTCCTTGAATTTTTATATTCTTGCAACAAATGAAAGTGCAAACTGAGTAGAATGTTAGTGAATACTTGTGCTTATAATATCATTATCTGAAAGCTTTTCCATTTCTCGTACCCCATCTAGGCCTTCCAATGGGCAGTATTCGAATCAAGGTTATTATTACTAAATTCTGTTGACACAATGCAGGAACAATGCGAGATAAATTTTAAATAGTCCTATATATACTTTTTTAATTTTGAAGGGGGTGGGGGAGGAATAAAAGGTACACACCAGGCATCCTGCATTATCTAAAAAGTACTTCCCTGCTGCTTTTCAACTAATAATGTACCAGTACTAACTACAACTAATGATTACTAACCAGTTTCAAAAGTGCTTTGCCTTCCACACTAACATGGCTTAGAATTTATGAATTCACCTGCAATAATAATAAAAATAATACATTAATGATCTGGAGACAGAAAACTTGTGTATTTTTAGTTGACAAATGGTTCACCTTGACCTGTCCCTTTCCTCACTGGTGTTATTGCCTAATTGACAATAATCAGTGTTCAATTAAATCGTTATTTAAGGGTTTATTGGACATGCTCATGATGTGTATGAGATGATCACCAGCTCCGAAATCAAAAACGCAGATGATGATCAGCTGTTTTATACTAAAATCTACTTGGATGAAAACTTGAGGAAAAAGTGGAATATCAAACTGGACCACAAGGCCGAAATATTCCAAAATCTAAATGGCGCTGTTGGTGAGTCCGTGCTAAGGTTTGCAATAGTAATCGAGTAAAATTATTTATGTCAATGTTTGAATTTCAATGAAGTGATAGAATATTGGATTAGCAATATATCTTACTGGTGTGATAAAATATACCTACTTTTTTAGGAGACGTTGAACTGCGATTTAAGGATGATGATGCTTATTTGCATAACACAGCTTATGCCACCACTCCACTTGTTGTTCATGGCAATGGACAGAGCAAAGTGAGTCTTTTCTCAATATGCATCATTGAGAAAGTTTCAATGAACACATGGAGATTCTAAAAAACATTTATTGTTATTAGACCGTTCTGAATTCTCTTGGGAATTACTTGGCTAAATCTTGGTCGCCGCAGGATGGATGCACTCAGTGTTCGGAAGATAAGATCAGCCTTGAAAATGTTCAAGTAAGGGAGCAGCATGAATAATAAGAACCTTTCAGTGGATTTCAAGAAAAAAAAGGAAACCTGTTACAATCGAGCCGATTATTACATTCACATTTCTCCATATTGTTTTCCTAATTCTAGAAAAGTGAATATCCGAAAATTTTAATGGCGATTTACCTGGAAAAGCCAACACCGTTTTTGGAAGAGTTTCTCCTGAGGATCTCCGAATTAGCCTATCCAAAAGATCGGATAGATGTGTTTATTCACGTGAATCGAAAGGTAACATCTTGCTAATTACGTATATTTTAAATATTCCTCCACTTGGGTCATTTGATTTAAATGGCTATTTGCGTTTTTTTAATGACAATCTAGGCAGCGGTTCAGGAAGAAGAAGTTGGCAAGTTTTTGGATGCTAACATTAATAAATATAGCAGTCTTAAATATGTGTCGTCTGACATAAATCAAAAGGAATGGCATGCACGAAATTCAGCACTGTAAGTTGAACTCGAAATGGAATCGAACCCCTTTTACTGTTATAGCAATGGGTCTTTTGAAAACGCTAATTCGTTTTTTTACAGGGAAGAATGCGTGAAGAAAGACTGTGATTATTTCTTTTCGGTGGATTCAGATGCCATGCTCACGAACCCTGAAATACTGAAACTTCTAATCGAACAAAACAGGTAATGATAATTTTCTTTCAGAGTTTTAAATGAATGTGCTTGCGTCAACGCAAAACGACTTATGGAATTTTCTATTAATGAAGGCCAGTGTTGTCGCCCATGTTGGTTCGGCCCTTCAAGGTGTGGTCAAACTTTTGGGGTGCACTCACGCCAGATGGATTTTATGCCCGATCCAACGATTATATGGAAATCATCAATAAGAAGAGACGGTGAGTTAAATTCCGTAGTTTCTCATTCTATAAATGTGACACCTGAAAATTGGAGGTGGCGGTTTAGTTTCCCTTGTTTCGATCCCATTAGGCTGGTGGAAACAAATTATGAGTTTATCCATAAAATGTAACTGCACACACTCTCTTTGCGGGCACATTGAATTATCATGCCTTAATAGTCTTGGGAGTGTCAGTTACATGGAAGAAGGGTGACAGCATGTTTTTTGATGAATACTTCCTATGAGGGAGATACGTGGGTAGAGCAGTACTGCGGTCAATGATGTGTCTCTAAACGTGATCGTGAATAGAGGCACAAACCCAACGTTGAAAATAATGTCAATATTATGTAAGTTGGTTGTACAGCAATCGCAATTTAATGTGTTGGTTAATTCGTTTCATATAAAAAATCAGGTACTTAAATAGCGACAGATATACGATACAAACCTGAACTTCACAAAGGCACATTATGATAATCATATGGCAGTATTGATAAATAATGAAAAATCTAAGGCTAGTACTTATATGGTCATGATGATCACAGCAGACAACTAATAACTCAGTCTCCAATCGAAAAATCTGCCTTGAAACTCCGGCGATCGACGGAATACTTGTTATTGGCATGACATTCGTATAATCCTGCATCCATCTGCGTGGCAGGATCAATCTCCATCTTGCTTTTAATTTTCTGATCACTGATTTTCCATTCATGCAGCTATGAAGAAAAAATTGCAAATGAACCATGTGATTGTGATCCTTATTAGGCCATTTTCTCAGTAGTTAGTAATGAATTATAACCCTAGCTTTCTTTTTCAATTAGTTCAAATTTCGGGTATTTTTAATTGTAAACCTGCTGTTTTATTTCCACTCTTTTACACATGCAGCGCATTTCAAACTTATTCTTAATTACTTTTTAATTTGGAATACATCATCATTTTCCTTTGATAAAGTCACTGACCTGGTAATATGGATGCGCATAAAGTTCCATGCCATCTTTAAACCACGTGATGTGTGGCGCTGGGTCACCTGTGGCTTCGCAGAGGAACATCACTTTGTGGCCCAGTACATATTCCAGGTCAAAGTGCGATGCCTTGATGATTCTTGCTCCCTATAAGCAGTCAGTCATGCAGTTATAGACCTAAAATCACTTGCGTTGATTTCCCTCTAATCCAGCCAATGTTTACCTTTGGGTCATTGTAATAATCCAATCTTGAATTGGCGTCTTGATTCATGTTTTGCATCATAATTCCTCCTCTGCCACGTCCTCCTCGTCCACGTGCTCTGCCTCGCTGCGCCAAGACAGACAGGGAGAAGGTGCATGTAGTTATGAGCATGCACCATGCTATTTTGGAGATGAGCATTTTGTAAGACTGCCCGAATGAAGGCTTCACTTAATGTGTCGAATATGCTGGGCCGTTTATAACGTTTCTACCGCCAGCTTGCACTCATGTGGCAAAGTTTAACAAACCCCGCATCTATATTAACTACAGTTCCAAATGAGGAAGTGGAGCCCTTTTTCTGAGTTCAATTGAACCAATTAAATGAGTCGCTTCTCATCACCCAGGCTTTATATAGTCCAGATAAACAGGGTGAGAATGTCGAAAAATAAGATTAGAAGATGACGTCCAATAAAAGGGCATTTAACCCCGTTCGTTACAGATTTGCATCATGATGTATGACATGAATATGGATAGTGTTTGACATTCAATGCTGCTGGATTTCCTTGGATTGACATTTGCAACTTACATTAGCAATAAGATAGTTTTCCATACGCTTTATTTGGAAAAGAAACTATCCAAATTTTTTGTTTACATCATTGACCAGTAACAGTATTAGTCATGCGCAAGAGCTAAACATGGATCCTAATATACCGGAAAACGTACCCTGGTTTTAATATATTATGTTCTGGTTATGCCTTTTAAAATGGAGGAAACGATGTACGTAGCTTGGAATTGGCACACATAATTGCCATACATGTCTATCTTCGGACATGATTTATTCATCAATCGAGAAATCCGCCTTGAAAACTCGTCGATCGACCGTGTATTTATTGTTGGCATGGCATTCATACAGGCCAGCATCCATCTGCGTGGCTGGATCAATTTCCATTTTGCTCTTAATACCATCCTCGCCCATTTCCCACTCGTGGAGCTAGAAAAAATATAACACTTAAAATACAAAACTAAAACACAGCATAAGAAATTTGAAAAATCCTAATTTGTTGAGAAATTTATTTGTGGATATGGTTGTACTTTGAATAGCCCTGCACAATACAGACATAATGTGAAAGTGGGCTTCTCCTAACTTCTAGGGGGCTAGCAGTGATTGCCTGCAGTAAGAGCACGCAAAATAAAGTAAATTGCATTTCCTGATTTTTAGGTTTCTTTAGGTTAGGATAGGATAAGATAAAACACAAAAAAGGAAGAAAAAACACAGAAAACAAAAAGGATAAATTGTGATAGCTAGGAAAGGTGTCATTATTCACTACTATACAAGGAGGGTTAAATTACATGTATACATAATTTGTACAAATTTGCCGGAGGTTCAAATTTTTCCAATGTTCCAATAATTTTGAAAAAAAACATTAGCAGGAGGTCGCGAATATTAGAATGAAAAAGTTAACCAAAACTGTTGTTATTCAGCTGTACTTTTTTAAGTCGAGTGAGTGATTTGCAAGATAAATGAAAGGAAATTAAATACGGCTTAAAAGTATAAACAAGTTGCAACAGTCTGAAAACATGAACAGATCTTAAACCAATAACATGATTAGTGAAATAAAATGACCTCGGCTTGCTCAAGTAGATAAACCCCCAAATAAATGTGAGTTTTGTTATTTGCTATTTGATATTCACCTAATAAGTTGAAAACCATTTTCAGAAGACCATTTAGAATATCTAAGTACAATTACAGCTACGCATTAACTTAATGCCTAGTTTGGCCTAGCTGTTGACGTCAAAGCCAGTATTAAATAAAGTATAAATCAATCAAGGCGACAGAAATTTAATGGCAACATCCTCCTGACAATTTTTACACTCGTATTCTAAAGAGGGATCGGTCGAAATAAATTGCGCATTAAATCACAAGTTACATTGCCATTTTAGCTTTATAATCTTGAGCTCTCAAAGCATGCTCAGAGTTGAAACTGACAGCAATCACTGTTTAATTCGTTTTGTATGCTTCTTGCCAATTATAACACTGACCTGTACATATGGGTGTGAATATAGTTCAATCCCATCCTTTAACCAAATGATGTGTGGTCGAGGATCTCCCCTGGCCTCACACAAAAACATCACCTTGTGGCCCAGAATGTATTCCAAGTCAAAATGAGAGGACTTTGTAATCCTTGCACCCTAAAGTAGACAGTGCCATTGATTGAATTCAAAATTTAACATGCTTCAATAGTATTAATAAGACATCATACCTTGGGATCGTTATAATACTCCAATTTTGAGTTTGCATCATTGTTGATGTTTTGAATCAAAATTCTACCACGTGAACCGCCTCGACCACGACTTCTGCCCCTTTGCGCCATGGCAGGTGGCGATAAGCTGACCATCAGAAGAATGACACATAGTGTCACTTTGAAAATGTTGAGGATTTCCATCGGTCAAATGTTTTTTCTTTCGCCGCAAAAATCCAACCAGTCCTCGGTTATCTATCTCTTGAACGAATTTGAATCCGTCCCTGGGTTTCTTTCTATTTTTTAAGCTATTAAACTAACCACGAATTATTAGGAGGAAATCAATTGTGCCTATGAAATGTGTTTCCTGTCATAAACGTTTTATATTACCATAAAGTGGCTACATGGAAAAGTACTGAAATGACACTGAATCTTTGATATTGTCACGGTCAAAGGGGAAAACCAGGCCCCCGTATAATTGGATACATTACATATTAATGAATGTAATTTGATTATGGTTGGGCAATTTAAATTTGTAAGCTACAGCTAGAGGGTGTATAAAAGATGGCAGCAGAGATATAGTTTATATCTACAACTTCTTTTCCCATTTCTGCTTCAACTTTCTTTTTTTTTCTATTAGCGTGATAATGAGATTGAATAATAAAATGTTTAATGTTTTATTTTCAGAGGCGTTTGGAACGTCCCGTTTATGTCTGCTGCTTATCTTATGAATGGCGCATTGTTGAAAGACAAGAACAGTTTTCCGTCATACATCCATAATCTGTTAGATGCTGACATGGCTTTCTGTTACAATTTGAGAGATAAGGTAAAAACAAGGTGGCCAAATTTCGTGTTCTTGCCGTATTTAAAGTGTACACATACTAATCCGTAAATCATTCATTTGTAAAGGGAATTTTCTTCTACATTACAAACACTGAAGATTTCGGTCATCTAATTAATAGTGAGAGGTACAATCCAGCCGTAAAGCACGCAGAGATGTATGAAATCTTTGATAATCGACTGGTGAGTGCTGTAACTTTCTGAAAGTTCCTGAAATAAGCCCGTTTTAAGTATTCTATAACTGATGATTGTCATTTCATTTTACAGGATTGGGAAGCCAGGTATATTCATGAGAACTACAGTAAGAACCTGGATCCAAATCTAGCTGTAGAAACTGTAAGAGTTTTTAAAACTGCAAATCTAAAATGATGGGGGAGGGAGCCTGATTATTATTCTTATACCATTTTCATTTTGTAATTTATAGCCATGTCCAGACGTTTACTGGTTTCCGGTTGTCACGCCACGATATTGTCAGGAACTTATAGGAATGATGGAAAACTTTGGCAAATGGTCTGATGGATCAAATCAGGTAAGAATTGGCAACACGAGTCCTGCAATCATAGTTTTTTTCTGCAAACGTTGATGACATGGAAATGTTTTTTTCCCAGGACACTCGTTTGGAAGGAGGATACGAAAATGTTCCTACCCGTGACATCCATATGAATCAAGTTGGATACGAGCAACATTGGCTGTTTTTCTTGAGAGAATACATCCGTCCAGTCCAAGAGAGAGCTTATACTGGATACTATCACGATGTGCGTAAACACTGCATTAAATTTAATAAGTCTTGGGCACTAATAAATATATCTAGTTCTAACAAATACTCTAAGCTACGTCCAATAATTGTTATAAATGTGTATTTCTAGCCACCACAAGCTCAAATGAATTTTGTTGTACGATACAAGCCCAATGAACAACCAGCTCTTAGACCTCATCATGATTCTTCTACATACACCATCAATATTGCCTTAAATCAGCCTGGAATTGACTACGAGGTAAGAATGCGGCGCCAGCATGTGTTGTAAAATTACACTTTTAAAATAAAAATTACAACTTGTTACACATTATTTCAGGGAGGAGGCTGTCGGTTTGTGAGATATAATTGCAGTATCACCGATTCCCGCATGGGATGGACAATAATGCATCCAGGTCGATTAACCCATTATCACGAAGGACTGCCAACGCTCAGCGGCACACGCTACATCATGGTTTCATTCGTGGATCCTTGAGCAAATGCAGCGTGACCTTGTCAAAAACTCGTGATCCATTGCCTTATTTTTCATAGGCTCAATGAAAGCTTTTACGTTTAGATCTTTTAAAGTATTTGAGCGCAAAACATTTCTTCTAAGAATTCATAAGAGTTGCTATTTTCCTTAGGCAAAGGGCCGTTTGTGGAACTGAATGAATCTCTCAAATTTGTTACACTTGTTATTACTGAATGCATGTGTGAAATGAGTAATATGCATATCCCACCCTTACTACCCTAAACATGCTATATCCAGGTGACATCTAAACCTTCCTGACTTTGTGGCTTGTAGTAATTTGTCATGCAAAGAATAGACTGTTAATATGATGAAATCCTCAAGTAACCTTCTTCAGCCCAGTATTCCCAAAAGATAATGGAAATGTTTCTTAGATGTCAGCATGTGCAGGATGCATTTGGCTTCAATTAAACACAGTAACCATCTGTTGTCAATTTATTGGGAATAAAAGTCTGCTATGTTTAGATATTCTTGTAATATCTACAACGTAGAGCTAAATCGGTGGTTGAGATTTTTACAAGGTCGACCAAAATTTTTAGTAGCTCAACCCATCAAAATCACGAATTTTTAGGTATCCCATAAAATTATTATCATGTTTTCTGTTCGTTGTGTTTTTATATCAATATTACATTGCTTTGTTTTATTTTAATTACTAACATTGGTTAAACCAATGTTGTGCTAAGGCACACTACTCTTTGAAAGTAGTTTTTATACATGTTTTTTTCTCAATACATTTGAATATGTAATGACGGCTTGTTTGTTCAATGTCGCAAGATTGATAAAGAGCACTCACTTGAATACTGAGCAATAATTGAATAAATGCATAGTGAAGCTCACATTGGCATTAATCTTAATTTCCCACATAATATAATGGTTTACTTTGAATAGAATTATGGTATGTAGATGTGCATCATTTATTATTTCATAGCTTGAGCTTTTTCAAGCAACACTGATGCCATTAACTATTGCCAATTGGTTGTCAGATGGCCAAGTTAAGGCAATGTCATATTACCAGGGCAAGCTTTGTGGTTTCCCTCATCACTGCATGTGATCAGTTGTTCAAACAGTCGATATATGCTAAACATGTCTGGGATTGTCCACACACAAAAACTGTAAATGCAAGGCTCCTAATTGAAAATGTTACTTCTAAAGTAATCATCCCACCATCACGTTGGCTACATAGAGAAAATGTTGCATTGTCACATCTGGAATTAGGTCATGCCATGCACCATTTTTTTAAAAGGAAAAATGTGAGCATGGATTTTTCCATGATTCCCATACCAATTAAGCTTTAGAGAATCTTTGCATTCCATTGCTAACTAGGCACATGCTCAACTTAACTATTTTCAGAAAATCCTGCCGATTGTTTACTGAAAGTTGCTCTTTCGAGCATATATATATTTATGTATGGCTTTAGTACGTAAAACATTACCTTAATAACGTAACTGGACAGGCATTAGCAAACCATCCACATTATCTTCAAACAAGTAATAGCAATTCACATCTATTCTCACAGATTCCCTGTAATCTTGATTGCAATTACCTAATGAGAACAAATAGTTAATGTAAGCCACACTGGTCAAATGAATGGTTCAATTAATGCAAACCTGTTCCAAGAAATAAAATAAAATTTAATTCAACATTTGTAGATTGCAGTTGACAGCCAATAATGAAACGAGACAGCATTCGTTTTAGAAATATTTGATATTTCAAAATAAACACATTATTAAAGACTAATAAAGGGTATACATTTGTGGCATTTAGGAAAGTTGGCCCATGGCCAAACATAACTAAATGCAACATAAATGAATCTGTACAGGCTGATGGCAACTCCAATTCCCAATTAATTCAAAAAAACAACTTAATTAAATGTACTTGCCTTTTAAACTTTGACAGATGTGTCTCTTGCAAGCATCACTTGCATGCAAAACAATCTGTCAAGCATGATATCAGTGTCTTTTTAATGGCTAAAGACGATGCATTTCCACAAAATATATATTTATATACATAAGTAGCAGTCAGCATACATGACTGCCTATTTTGTAAAATGCATCATCAATGTAGGGTGCATGGTCACATATTTCTGGGGATTTTTGCATTTTAAAAACCGGTTAATCATTGTGCTAAAGATTTCAAGACATACTTCACTGAATAAGCAAAAGCAGCAAAACCAACAATGACCATAACGTTGGCCAGCGCACTGCCCATCACTCCGTTCTCTTGGTTTAAATGAAGTTGGTGGCGGAAAAGCGTTTGCCTACTACTGGAACCATCCGTCACAATGCTTGGCTGACTTTCAGCATTCAGTCGCTCTTGTTGCTTCCGTCGTTCCAGCTCTTCCTTGATTTCCTGTAGCATGATACCATATTATTTTTCCAAGATCACTACCATTTAACACAACATTTGATGAGTGTAAATACCACATGTGCAATTAGAAATGCAATAAAAACGATTGCATAAAAATTCCCAGGGATTAAAGACCTTTTCAGTTTACACATAGGAACTCGTATAAGTGAAAAATTGGCTAACGCAAACTATTAATGGTATACATCAAATGTAGCTCAAGTAAAGTAAGAAAAACGAAAGTGAAAGTTACCTGTATAACATCAGGAAATAATTCACAAAAGGTTTTATCCTTTAGGTTGAATATTCCACTATTCCAGGCAAATTGTCGCTTCTATAAATATCCGTTTAAAGAAATTTTAAAAGGTTCATTTAAAAGTATCAAAACCTTTGATTCACTTCACGCACCTCAAAATCAGACGTCTCGATGCTTCCCAGTGTTGGATTTTTCTCAACCATGAAACTAAGAAGGCCAGTTAATATCGTGGCAACTGACCAAGCAGGATTCCACGAATCCGGATGAAAATCACTTATGGACAGGCACAGCCGAGTATTGCATTTGAATCGGCCATTAGGTGTTAATATGTATATACTGGGAGGTTTGTAAGGGAATTCGCTAGGAAAAATCAGTTTTCCATGGTACAGACCACCTACAGGCAAAGTATCTCATGAAAAATACCGCAATTCAAAACTGTGCTTATCTTCAAACGAAGCAATGGAGAAGCTCGATTAGATTGCATTAATATTGATCTAATAAATATTATAGTGCTTATGTTATGAAGTCACAGATGAAGTTTGTAAGGTGTTGCTAGTGGTAAATGAATCTACCCGGTAGTAATTTTTCCAAGGGATTTTCTGAAGATCCCAGATAAGAAAATGTTAAGCCTTATTATCAATCAATATAGTATTCTGTTTTATTTAAAAGCATTCCAATCAAGCAACTTTGGCACATACAAAGTAGATGTAATTTCAATACCTTCATATGGAGTACCCTCTGGCCCTCTGACCATGTAATGCCTAGAAAATGATAACGTTACATTATAACATTTATCACAACTACTTTTGGGAAAGTTATCAACTAAATGAGTTGTCAGTCCTGCAATGCTTGGCATTGACGTCTAGACAAGTGGAAATTACATAAATGTCGTGCCAAAAACCAAATGGGCATCACATGACAGCACAAACTAATGACGCCCTAGCACATGCAATGACACATATTGGCACTTCTGATAGTTTAGTTTCTTATTTATTCTGGCTTTATTGCAAGCTTCTATAAAAAATTGACCAAGCCAAGTTTGTTTCTAGGTAGCAAATGGAATGTATAGCGTGGGTGAAATAGATAGGAGAAAAATGAAAAAAAAAATTGCATGAGAAATACGTATAGGCCTACGTGTAAAACATATCACCAACCAAAGCAACGAAGCAAACAAATAAATAAGGGAATTATAAAAGTGTAAGAGATATGAACACTACAAATTGAATTAAAAATGGAACAAATGACAAATGCTTAGATTATTTGGTTGAGGAAGGCAAAGGAAGAAAACAGAAAGTAAGAAAAATAATGGAAAATCAGGTCAGCAATGAGAGAAATTTGCCAAGAAGGTATAGATGATAGGGTAGTAGACCTAAATTTCAGTAAATGAGGTTAGGGGTGTAAGTGAACCCATAGATGGACAACTGCAAAATTATAATTCAAGTAGGAATCAATTATATATCGGTACATTCGAATTGTGCGAAACGAAAGTGTGTTGAAAAGAGAAGGTTATGGAATTGAAAATCTAATAAGGATTCATGCTAGCTTTGGTCTAAAAAACGTATTTCAATGTTTCAATTTCAAATGCCAATTTCAAATGCCAATTACGATGCCAATTACAATACATGTACGCATATGTCATGTATATTTTGTTTTAGTATCATTATGTCCCAGATATTTTCGAGTACGTGGCTTATGCAAGGAACTTTATTTCTTATCTTGATATCTTACTGGGGATAGTTATAAATCCTGACAGCAAGTAGGCCTACATTACAGTCAATTTTAAAAATGGAAAGCATTGTTTATCATGATGGTCGAGACCAATTAGCTTCACAAGGACATCAGGTTGCTTGCACATGTCACTTTGAAGTATGGGCAAATTCAGCAATGTGACAGCCTTTTCGATCTTTGGATTTGGTTGTTTAACCACTACTTGATGGGTCTGTAGTCATGGGCGCCCGCAGGGGGGTTCAAACGGAGCATTTGTTGGCAAATTTGGTCTGAATGCATATAGCCTACGCCCTACATCCATTCATTCTTGTTTAGCCACTATTCGACAATCATGTACATGTACATGTAGTTACCTTTGTACTGTAAGCTAGGTTAATTACGATGTAGTGTACCAATTATCAACCAGCATTACATGTTTAAATATGCGTATAACAAGAGAGATTGAGATATCTCACTCTTGTTATACGCATATTTAAGCAATATTAAGATTTTTAAGCTTACCATTCTAATATGTTTGAAGG
>JAQGAF010003824.1:0-16154 GCA_034687865.1 Kryphioiulus occultus
TATGTATGGAAATATATAAACATATATGGCCATGTAAGAGTATATAGGGACATATATGACAATACAGGGTCATATATGGCCATATATGGCCATATATTAGTGCAGGGGCATGTATGCCCATACATGGGCAATTTTTGAAATAACCATACATGGCCCATATATAACTTTTCCACCCAGGTCATGACGCCATTTAATAAAGATTCAACCATTACGTTATTTTCAAAATGACCAACCAAGACGTAAATGTACAAAATGGGCAACCGTAATGTCATTTTACAAAATGGTCAACTATGACGTAGTTGACCAAAATGCCCAAACATGACATCTTTTAATAAAGGTTCATCCATGACGTCGTTTTAAAGATTGGCCAACCATGATGACATTTTATAAAAGGTCAACTACGATGTCATTTTATAAAAATTCAAACATGACCTCATTTTAAAAAATGAAACCGTGCACGTCTTTACGATCATGACGTCTTTTTTCATAAAAGTTAAACCATGACGACATTTTGTAAAAGTTCAACCGTGTTGTCAACCATGACCATGACGTCATTTAATAAAGGTTCAACATGCTGTAATTTTACGAAATGACCAAAAATAACATTTAAAAAAATGGCTAACCACGACGTAATTGAACAAAATGGCCAACAGTTACGCCATTTAATAATGGCTCAACAATGACTTCATTTAACAAAATAGCAAAATATGACGTTGTTTAAAAAAATGTCTAAACATAACAATCGTACTAATTATGAGAATCGAACCTCTGTACTGATTTGGCTGCATGGTCAAAGTAAATTTTAGTGTTTTTTTATTCCTCGAGTGGTTCAGGAATGATTTCCTTCGTCGTTTTAGGAGAATAATGGTTACTTCATTAACTAAATTAATCGTCTGTGGCAACCTGACTCACATGTATATGGCTTTTCTAATTTGTTGATAAAATGTTAACACCAACGAACTAGACAGCTCACCTTCATTGCCACTGAATTCACAACACTCGCCCAAGATAAAGAAGTCTCAAAGTTATTTCCATTTGAAACTGTACAATATGAGAAGTGCCAAAAACGAAATTACGTGAAAATCCTAATTTATCATTTAAATCCCCGCGAAATTACGTTATGTTTTTATTTCCCACCAGCAGGCAAAAACGTTAAGCCCACTTAAATAAAATAATCAATGTTTTAATGTATTTTCTAAATCTATCATCATTATGCTAATTTTCAGTTTTATATCGAGGCTATTAAGGATGAAGTTCTCTCGCACGTACTTAAAAAATAATATTGCAGTCAGCAAATAACATTGACATGGCTTATCGTATGCAGTTTGGAAATTTTAATAGAAATTCTGCAGAATAACAGATAAATAATTTAAATCTATTAATTTTTGACGATTTAAGCGAATTGTGCTAGAAGAATTTTCAACCTATTGAAATATTCCGAGAAAACCAATTTGTATTGTAAGAAAAATCACAATAAATTTCATTATCAAAAAATACATTTTTTAATATTATACCGGTAGGTGCAAACTGATAGTCCATATGGAAAATAAATGCAATTCAAATGCATTAGAATTACAAAATATATCGCAAATGCATTAGTCGTTTTTATCGCAACACGAAATTCATTTGGAAAATACAGTTTAAAACAACTGTAGATTGAGACATATTTAGATTCAAACTGTTTACACTAATTTTCACTAAATTTCACTAATGTCTTTTGCAATGCATTATGAAAATATACTATCTCGTGTAATTCACGATATATTTGAAAGTACACAAAAGTTGTGTGCTGCATTGAATTGAACGAAAATGATTTATTTTTGAATCTTAAACTACAGTGTATTTCACTGCCAGTTCTAATTTATTAATTGAATATTTTAGATGTTTAAATTTAAATTCAGAATTTTATTTTTTAAACTTTGAAATACATGAACATTAATTAGTTCATGCATTCTGTTTAAATTGAAGAATGCATTTTACAATGTATATTCCATGAATTGTAAAATGTCAAAAGCCTCGCTATACTTTGGATTACAATATTTTTCAATGCAAACTAATTAAAGTGTGCATTAGACAATACATTGTCCAACACACATAATATATGGCAATATGCATTCCATAATGCATTACTAACTGCTTAAAAACACATTTTAAAATGCATTCGGAAATGCATTTTTAAATAAATTTGTCAATAGAGTTTGAAACTAAATTTGTCGTAATCTACAGACAATTTAAAATGTATTTTGTAATGCCTGTATTATAAAGTACTATAAATGCATTATATGAACCATTACATGAACCATTACCTGAGTGAGATAAAAACATTAACTTAAAACGTTTTTTTCTTGATAAAGAATTATTCTGTTATTTCTTAAAAAATAATTTTGGCATTGCTAAAGGAAAATGAGAGAGCATGAGATAAAATCCATGCAGATTATGCGTTTGCTTTTTCAATATCAAAGATTTCCTTTCAAAATGTTTCACGTTTGCTGAGTTATTTCCCTATGATGACTCCGTAGTAATCTGGCGCAGTTATTAATTTATTTGGCGTTTTTCAGATAAGGAAATCTCGTGAAATGTATGCGTTTAGTTAATTTCTCAGCCCAGTGCGACAGTAAATCTGTCTTAATTTGCAGACCGGAGTACATTCGCAGAAAATATGACGCTTAATTTTATCTCTAGCGAGTTTGCGTATATCAACTCGATTATTTTCTGCGCAATTCAATTACGCTTTTTGATTAATTTCTGCCGAGTCCATTGCATTAAGGGTAACGAATTGCGCTCAAATTATTCATGTCTAGGACACGTCGCAGTCTAGCCAGAAATAAAAAAAAAATATTTCGCGTTTTTTCACGCCATGAAGAATGTTTATATTTGCAGTAAAACCCGCATATTATGATTTATGAACAAGATAAGAATGTCCCATCCCAAAACTAATTTACTTAGGAATAAAAGCAATGGCCATGCATAAGCTTTTAACAAAACTAAAGATTTTAATATTAACAAATAATATATATTATATCATATTTATTACTACACTAAAACATCTAAATATACTAATGTATTTTCTATAATTAATTTACTACGATATTTACTACTGTCATTTTCTACAGAATATTTGTTACTAAAATATGGTCATGCATCAACGTTTTGTAAAACTAAAGTTTTATCAAATAAAATGTTTTTTATAAAATTAATTATAAAACATCTACATGTAAATATACAATTGAAAACATTTGCTATAACTTGTTTAAACTTATTAATTTACCACGACATTTTCTACATTAATTTTCTACAATATATTTGCAACTAAAATGTTTAAATATTTTCTATGCTATTTGTTATCAAAACATTTTCTGAATCTGCAAATCTAAATATTTTCTTTCCGTTGATATTTTTACTGAAATATCAATTTAAATTCACTACTAGATATATTTTTAAAAATTATTTTCTTTATGTTTTCTTCTTAAAGTACTAACATTTTCTATAATATTCACAGCTGAAATATTTTCTACATTTACTACTAAAAATGTTTCTATATTTACTACTGAAAATATTTTCTAAGATGTATTCTCCACGATACACGAATTGAAATTTAAAACAGTATTATGCGACATATAGCATAATCAAAAAAATGATTAAATTTCCTTTGAAAAATTTATTTCTAAATCATAATCAACCTGCTGCATTTAAAAAATATTGGCACTTTAAGAATCTAATGACACTTCATAATTACAGTATACCTGTACATGTATGTAAACTAAACAATACTTAATCTAGTCCAAAAATTGAAGGAATAATGCCGGTTAAAATTTATATGAACTGCACATGTCTATAAATATGCAAAATCTGGTAATTTCTAGAAAGCAAATATTCGATAAGAATAAACGGTTGAACTCGTTATAAATAGCTACCCAGCTTACAAGATTGCGCGTGACTGAAATCTTAGAAAAAATGTATTTAAATATATGCTTTGAATGCAAAACAGATGTCTTGAAATTGAATAAAATATTCGGTATCACAATCGTATAAGGTCGGTGTAAACCCTTTTGAGAAAAAATCCAGATTTTTGGTTGGTTTAAATAACTGATTCACATACAAGAAAATGCTTTTCCTTAATATTAAAAAAATGAAGGGTGCATATTTTATCAGTTCTGATAAAAATGCTAGACACATAACAAAAGACATGTACCTGATATGAACTGCTAGGCGCTACATTATCGAAATCGTGCATTTGCACAAAATTTCTATATTTGCCAAACTTTATTCGCAGTACTGCATTCATTTTCTGATACGGTTTCTTGAATAAACTCAACTTTAGCATATCGAAATTTTCGTATAACGACTGCCTTAGCCAAATTTTTTTATCTATAATGCATAATGAAATGCACCCAGAAAAGGAAAGGAAAACTATTTGCTAAATATGCATGAGATACATTTCCAAAAACATAATACATACGGAATAAACGCACCTGTTATCATATGTAGCAATAGTTTTCATTTTTTTGATAAAACATATCATAATGCTTAATTCTATCATAACGATATGCTCTTGAAAACAACAAATTAATCTTAGACATCAGGGGTTGAGAGTTGGAAAAGTAATGATGAACAAGACATGTAGGAAGAGGACTAACCAGATGAGTTATTTCAAATCTATGAGTTTTAATTTTTTGACATTTCAGTAAATGAAAATGTCAGCATCAGATTTTTTAGGACAAATTTTTTGAAAGGTAAAATTGTTGGGATGTAGAAGTACACATGGAAAGGAAATGTATTTCAAATGCACTGTGAAATGCATTACGAATTGCAAAATACATTGCTCGTTTTTGACGTTATTAACGCAACACGAAATCCATTTGGTAAAGTAAAGAAATATGAATTCAGCTAATGCATTTTACAATGCATTATAAAATATACTGACTTGTGTATTTCACAATGTATTTCATACTTACAAAACATTTGTGCTGCATTGAATTGCCAGTTCTTATTTATTTATTGAATATTTTAGATGTTTTTTATATACATAATTGGGATTGTTAAATCTTGATATTATGAAATCAGCAAGGCTGTTATCATTTTACAATGAATGTAATATAAATTGCAACATGCATTCTTCAATGCAAACAGAATGCATATTCTAGGATGCACTCGAACTACATTGCAGTGTGCATTACAAACTGCTTAAAACTACATTTTAAAATGCATTCGGAAATACATCTCATTTTCAAATATATATATGTCAATACAGTTTGAAACTAAATTTGTCTCAAGCTACATGTATTTTAAAATACATTTTCTAATGCATGTTTTATAATAAATTTATAAATGCATTACCATAACATATGGGGTGTTCAATTCTTTATTCAGCTTTATGTTATAGTCCAATAACGAAATACAATTATTTGTGCGAAATTTTATCAGGGCTACTTTTACATGCACATTCAATGAATCCAATTTGCTGTCCATCCTATAAAATTGTTTATAATTTGTTTCAATCTATAGGACTTTTTATGAAGATTGAGGACTTTTAGGACTATCTGTTTGCCATCCTAGCTTAGGGTTAGAGGGGAGGCTAGTGTTGACTGGTAACACAGGAGTGTGTGGAAATCATTTTGTGATGACATAAAACGATATCAACCATCACTTATAAAAGTTATCCAAAGCATTGCTGCAATACTGATTATGGCAATCAATTATCAAAAGGGGCTGTACCGTTATCCGCGTTAAATTCGCAGAAAATCCATAATTAGTGGTCATGGATAGCTGGTGAAAAATGGCGGACTCAGTAGCAGACAGATCATTTTTCAGCGAATTATTATCCAACTGGTAATTGGGTGTTAATGCATGGCCCGAGCGCGAAATTGCGTGCAATCAGCGAGAAACAACAAACCCACTTTCATCCGAATCGAGAAGGAAACAATGAAAGGGCCTTGTTTTTCGCCACTTGTAAATGAACCCATTAATCTCTGGCAACCATCGTGCCATCATGCAAGCTTTGCCTTCGTTATCACTGCAACCAACGCAACACACACTGCAAATAATTTATCATTTTATCGTGGCTTTTGGTCCCTCAAACACGAGCCCGTGCAATTGCCACCCACCATTATCATCTTTTTCAAGTTTCACCGATTTCGGCCCTGAGAGAAATGGACCCTCTATCTGGATGTAGCAGAGCGCATTTGATGCGCAATTAAACAACGAGCAAATGTCGTGGCTGATCATGTGAGCTGACCTTCCTAATTTTCGCCATTATCACCCCCATTACTCCCCCCCCCCGATAAATGCGCACCAATAAGGAATTAAGATAAGTGTCCAACGTTGTCGAAAACCATGGCTGGAAAACACTTTTCTTGCCACTCTTCCTCCATTATCGCGAATTATAGTCGAAAATTTCAAAGTCTCTTTTCTGGTCAGCTTGCTGGGAAGTGTCCAGACACAAAAGTGAAAAGTGCACTGGCTCGTACGTGACACGAATGTGGGGTCAGGGGGGACAAGGCTCTCAACACACCAGTAACTCTTATTACATGACTAAGGAGCAAAAGAAAGAAGTGAAAAGAAACTGGTGTCCATACCATGTCAGGTCCATCCATCTAGCATGATGGAATGGTTGTCAAAAAGGCAAAGGGAACGTTCAGGTATTACTTAATCACAAAATTGATTTTAAGGCTACTCACCATTGATCATCATTGTCAATCTCAACCCATATGGAAAAATCATTTGCGAATAATAAGCCTACATTATGAATATACTGATATACATTCATAATATATGACACACATGTTTTAAAGAAGGAATTGTATTTGATATATATGACAAATATTTTGGTAATACTATTTAACGAAAACAAATACGAATAAGAATAAGACAAAAATATATTTTTAATCATATATAATGATATCTTATTAAAACATATTCTTAAAATATTACGGACAATTCATTGCTAATATTTTATGAATATAATGTATGTCCACCTTATACAGTAGATCATTACCAAAATATTTGTGCGAAAAAAAATTTGGAAATGCATATTTAATGTAAAGTGATGCCAAAATCAATGACCAAATAAATTAAAAATTTGACGAAATTCTTATAAAAATCAGATAAAACCAAGGAAACCTAATCCATATTGCTATCATAAACATGTAATAAGCTTACAATGTAATTAAAAGTCCTGTTGATACGACTTTTCATGGAAAGCCTTTCTAGTAACTAGTGAATTTAAAAGCATATAAATTTGAAAATATCAATAAAGAGACGAATTCTAAAAGCCCATGAAAAGCACATGTAAGAAAAGCGTTTTTTTGCTAAACTAAAATACCAGTGATAAATAGAATACTAAAAGCACATTTACGAAAAGCAATTTTTTTTTGCAAAACTAGAACACAAATGATAGCTAACATACTAAAAGCAAATTTAAGAAAAGCATTTTTTTTTGCAAAACTAGAACACAAATGATAGGTAACATACTAAAAGCAAATTTAAGAAAAGCATTTTTTTTGCAAAACTAAAACACAAATGATAGCTAAAATACTAAAAGAAATTTAAGATATAAGAGAAATGAGATGAGAATAAATACAGGCATAATATCCAATGGACTAAAATACATTTTCATTCGTTTTTTGATTGTTTTTGATAATTATGGTGCATGGTTTTATGGCACCACATTGCGTTTGACTCAACCAATTTTCAAATTCAAAATGGTGACTTCAAAAGTAAAAAGGTTAACTTGTGCAGAGATGTGAAAGTGTCCTTATTCGTTACTACATTGTACACGCCATATCAATTTAGTCATTGAATAACACACAAGAAAAATTCAATAATCCAGTGAAGGGCAACAATTGTAGCGTTAATGAACGCTCTTCTGACGTTGATAACCCGTTTTTAAGCCATTCTTGGTCATTTTAATTGAGATTAATATGGCCGCACGAAACAGGCAGCTTTTGTGTTCAACTCTGTAAAATTACAGGCTAATAAATTGTTCAAAAGATGGGCCTGGTTGGCATAGAGCTCTGGCTCGTAAATTACTAATTAAGCCGTGATTATGTAAGGAAATCTACGTTTTAATGAAAGCTACGTGAAATCAAGTAACCATACTTTTGACAAGAAGTCGATGGGGGAATAATAAAGCATGCACTTGATTTCAGGCAACACACAAAATGGGCTCCCCATTAACACGGCCTAATTTACAACCAAATTCAAGCTTAGATTCAGAAAAAGTCAACGAGCATTTCGGCTTAGGGACAGCCATTCATAGTGGATTAGAGAAAATTGAACCAGACGATTAAATACTGTAAGTAATGAAACTGTATGCTCGGTTTTCCCATCAGGTTAAAAACTAAGTAAATGTATTTGACTACTGTAACTAACGGATTGGTAACACATATATCACGTACTTTGTGAAACTATGTCACAATTATACACGTACTTTGTGAAATTATGTCACAATTATACACGCAATGTTAGCAAATTAAATCCAGAATGTTTTAAATACGACTATTATAACCACAATAACAGCCTGGAGATCTTAGTGCAGAATTAAAGAAACATCAGAAATTTATTAAAAGAACATCAAACAAATATCATTTCAAAATCTGAGTTAAAACTTGTTTGATGATAATAAAGGCGTGTTTACACCATATCACAAAACATTGTTTTAAGAAAGCAGTTTTTTGACCATTATACAACATGTCAACACTACAAAATGTCAAATAATATTTTTTTCATTTTTAAATAAGTTGTATAATTTTGCAATATAAAACGTACTGTTATAGCCTATAATGAAAACGCACCTTTAGATGTTTGGCAAATTGATGTTAAACATGGTATAGAACAATTCACACAAGCATTTACATACCTTATTATGTGTTATTTTCCAATTTTTAACTAAAATATTTAACTAATAATAGTTTATCTTTTCATTTTCCAATCAATTGTATAACTTTGCAATATAACACGTTTTGTTATAGCCCATAATGTAAACGCACCTTTAGATATTTAGCAAAATGATGTTAAACATGGTATAAAAAAGTTCACACAAGCATTTACACAACTTATTATGTCTAATTTTTACATTTTTAACTTAAATATTTAACTACAACTAACTAATATTATTTTTTTCTCATTTTCCAATAAGTTGTATAACTTTGCAATATAACATGTGTTGTTATAGCCCATAATGTAAACGCACCTTCAGATATTTGGCAGAGTGATGTTAAACATGGTATAAAAAAGTTCACACAGGCATTTACATACATTATTATGTGTTATTTTCCAATGTTTATAAAACTTATCTTTCAACTATTTTTTAATGATATAAGGTAGAGGCACACATTCACTACGAGTCTATTCGAGAAATGTAAAACTAACACAAATTTAAGGTAATAATGTAAAAATAAACCATGTTGAAGGTAATAACGTAAAACTGACACATGTTGAAGGCAGTACTGTAATGCCAAAATGCCTTAAAGAAAAATGAAATATTCAAATTATTTTTTGCCTTCTTTGTTCATGGTCCATCTTATGTACAAAAATCAACTTAAAAAAATTTCCAAATAATCCTGACTTATCGATGTTAGGCTAGCTTGATTAGTAAGCTTTGTCATTTTTGGACTCCTATGATTACTTTTACATTTTACATAAAATTTCAATTGCAGAGACAAATGCTCATTACCAAAATCAGAAATGGGTAGTGATCTTCATTCGTGTCAATTGCTTTTAGTATTTGCTCCAGTGAGTCTTTTTCGAGCCACCATCAGTACAATTGACAATTTTGACACACATGAAAAAACACACCAGACAAATTGACAAAAGATGAAAAATGCAGAAGGACGGTGCACAGCTCGATATTAAAAATTTGGCAACTAATTGCGTCTCCTTTCATTGGCTGAACACATTTTTCCAGGGCTTTTTTTTCTGAATGTAGTGAAGCGGAAATCCAGTCGTTTCATTTGTTAACATCAAAAGCAATGACATTTCACCTGCCTCGTGGGAGGCGCAAAATCAACGGTTAGGTTGGGAAAAAAGCAGCAAAGCGACAAAAGAAAAGTTAAAATAACAACATCGTGCCAAAAAAACCTATATGGATTGTAGTGTGCAGAAAGCAGACACAGAAAAGGCGTCTAAACGAAGGAAATTGGGAATTGCGTGCTGGGAAAACGAGTCCCAGCAAACAAACAAAAATATAAGTCCACCTTAGGAAGGGCAAGTATAGAAAAAAAATGCACTAAGCTTCGATGATATAGTGAGGCCAAAGTATGAAGCAGTGTTTCATATAGACTGCCAACAAAATATCTTATTGATTTTACGTCTCCTTGCCAAGAATTTTTTTGCCTTTTTTTATGAACAATGTTTCATATACAAGCTCTGTACGTACAGTGCAAATTAAAAAATGTTGATTGTTTCGTAAAGTCAGTCACCTGACCCATATACTCTTCTCTTGATTTTTTCTTTACATACGAAATACATGTATATTCTCAATGCAGAAATAATGGAATGAAATTTTGAATTATTTCTACAGAAAATAAACAAATCGATATATTAATAACACAAATAAACTCAAAACAATCAATGTTAGGACGTTGGGGAAGACATTTTATGAACAATGTTTCATATACAAGCTCTGTACGTACAGTGCAAATTACAAAAATGTTGATTGTTTTGTAAAATCAGTTACCTGACCCATATACTCTTCTCTTGGTTTTTTGTTTACATACGAAATACATGTATATTCTCAATGCAGAAATAATGGAATGAAATTTTGAATTATTTCCACAGAAACTAAACAAATCGATATATTAATAACACAAATAAACTCAAAAAAATCAATGTTTGGACGTTTTGGAAGACATTTTATGAACAATGTTTCATATACAAGCTCTGTACGTACAGTGCAAATTAAAAAAATGTTGATTGTTTCGTAAAATCAGCCACCTGACCCATATACTCTTCTCTTGGTTTTTTGTTTTCATACGAAATACATGTATATTCTTTCATGCAGAAATAATGGTATGAAATTTTGAATTATTTCTACAGAAACAAAACTTAAATCGATATATTAATAACACAAATAAACTCAAAAAAAATCAATGTTTGGACGTTTTGGAAGACATTTTATGAACAATGTTTCATATACAAGCTCTGTACTTACAGTGCAAATTAAAAAAATATTTGATTGTTTAGTAAAGTCAATAATTTGAATAAACACAAATAAACTGAACAAAAATCAATGTTTGGACGTTGGGAACACATTTTTTGAACAATGTTTCATATACACGTTTTGTACGTACAGTGAAAATGAAACAAAAATGTTGATTGTTTCGTAAAATCAATCACTTGCCCACCCCAACCCTTGTCTTGATTTTTCTTTACATGTGCAATATATTCGTACATTTCCAATGATTTCAGAAAAGTCAATTCAGAAATAATTGATTAAAATTTTGAATTATTTCTACAGAAACGTAGCTTAAATCGATATATTAGTAACACTAATAACCTTAATAAAATCGAGGTTTGGACGTTGCAATGGACAAAACATTTTATGAACAATGTTTCATTAACACGTTGTGTATTTTCAGTGCAAATTAAAAAAAAGTTGAGTGAACGTAAAGTCAATCATCTGCCCCCTCAACTCTTTTCTTGATTTTTCTTCACGTATGATTTAAAATGACTACGTCAACGCAGAAATGATAGTATTAAATTTTGAATTATTGCTACAGAAACGTAGCGTAAATCAAAACATTAGTAACACAAATAAACTGAACTCAAATCTCGAACAGGGTGGCAAACAAGTCCTTGAACTCCTAAAAAATACTAAAAATTCAAAAGAAGTTCTAAATTACTGTATATCCTAATGATTTAAGACAAAACTTGTTCATGAAACGAAGCTGACATTGTGTTCATCTAAAAAAATATACCGTGATAAAATAATTGTGGACAAATAATTCTAGCCTTATAGTATAACACCATAAAGATTAATAAAGAATTAAATACCGTATTCTAAAAAAATTACCTTTTTTAAAAAAAAAACTGAAATATACCTACATTTTACTCTAAAAAAACCTTCCTAAATAGGCATAAATTTCCAAACTTAAAATTTGTTTGCCACCTAGTTAAAGTAAAGTAACCATAAACATACATTTGCAATTACACTTTTCCTAGCTTTTTCCTAAATAGTTGAGCTTTTTGGGGTCTCTTGACTTTCGTCAAATGGTTTATGCATTTGTCTAATGATTAAACAATTAAGAAGCCTGCTTCCAAAAGTCATGTGCTTTTTGCTTTATTCATGGCTTAGCTCGCGTGTTTGTCAAACTTTAATATATTCTGCCTGTATTTTTTGTTAACAAAATGGTAATTGCGAGGGTGTGACTTTGGCTGGGTATATTTTGCATTGTCTCGTGTCGAGCTGTTAGCCTAATGTCCGTTAATAATGGCTTAATCATAGCATGTAAACTACACTCGCATGTGGGCAGACTCAAATTTGAGCTTTGGCAGTACGAAAATTTCGGTTATGCTCAGTTCGCATGCTATATTTCAGTGAATAATAACGTCGTAAGCCGAATTTGTAACTTTGCCAAATTATGAAGTCGTAATAGGAAACGTTTATGCCGAATCTATTTTTGTGCTGATGTGAAACGGAGTTTTTATATAAAACGCCCATTAATTAGCATGTGGAGATTCTGCCATTATGAAACTTGCATTTTGGAAATGGGTGGTGTGCTAAATGCTCCTTGTTTTGTGCTATAAAATTTTGATGTCACGAACACGTCATGTTTGGATGAAACATGTTTAGAACACACATTATAAAATATGTAGGAAAATATCTGGACGTTTTTGAACACGTACAGGGTTCACACCAAAATTTGCAACCCAATTTCACTGACTTATCAAATAAAAAATATCACATGTACTTGTAAGTAAAATTAACTTTATTTTCCACACTTTGCCCATTCAAGTACATGTATGTATATTTTTAAATTTTTTCACGTGCATATATCTGATTTGTTTCACTGGATCACAAAAATGTTTTTAAAAAATTACATGAATGTTAAGATCAACATGAGAGCAATACCTGCAAATTAAAATTTTAGAGAATGCCCCAGTCGAAATTTGTAAAAAAATGTAGCCCTATTGCAATTTTGAAAACATTCTTAGAAATATTAATATTCAAGAGTATACTGTTGGCAATTTTTGGTTTTAAAAAAACTAGATCAGAAATACATGTAACAGATTTAATATAAGCATGCGAAATTTTCAGAAAAATCAGATCTTAATTGATGAATTTTAGACAAACTGTTTCCTTGACCAACCCAAGAAATTGTCCCTCAATTTAAACATTTATTTCTAAGATGGATTTTAGTTAGTTTCTTTAAAAGGAAATGTCATATGCGAAATTTTTGAAAAACTCTACTGGATATAACTAATTGTAGGTGTACGTTTTTAGAGTGTTTTTCACAAAAATAAATTGAAAATTAAAAATTTGCAGTCAAAACAATGAAATTGAACATTTTTTTGAAAATTTTCCCTGACTCTCACCTGAGATTCCCTGAACTTTTGGGCAAAATGTCCACATTTCCCTGACTTTCCCTGACAGTATGAACCTTGGCTAACATCAATTTAATTTCTATTTTTCGTTTTGAATGAGTAATTTACTCTTCATTTTCGACTTCCATTAGCATGGATACCCGCAGTTTCAAAAGGCTAAATGACTTATACGTGCGAAGCTTGCACTGAATTTTTGCTTAGGAAAGCGTATACGAAGAAGAAATAATGCGTGAAAACGAATCGATTTTGCTTAAAAAAAATTAATGGTGTGGGTAAGAAATAATAAGCGAGGGGGTGGTGTATCAGCACCGAGGATCTTAATGGCAGTTAATATGTTCGGATGATGAACAATCGTATTTTTTGAGAAATAACAACACCAGGTAGATGGGCACCTAACTTGTTTAATGTCCAGTTTTCAGTATTATCGATCTAGTTTAATTGCCATCCACATGTAATTGACGCACTATAAAAAACGCAAATTGCACAGGACAGGTTAATCTAATACTGCATGGGTTAAATTGTGTGATAAATGAGGTTTTTTGGTTGCACTACGATATAGTCCCTGCTGCTGCCCATGGTTCGCCATAGACCCAGGGAGAAAGTTGGCTTCTCCTAATGACTCTTAGACTGGCAGTGATTGCCTACGGTTAGATTCAGGGAAATAAATTACAGTTTTAATTTAGTTTTTGTTAGGTTAGATCAGATTTGGTCATGTTAAAAACAAGAAACACAAGTTATTTACAAGAAAGAACTGAACACAGCAAAACATCAACAAAATACATGACAGCTTGTTGTACGTCTGGGGATTTGTTTCATCCTAAATTCAAATGTAATTAATGTTGAAATATGCGACGAAACCCACAAACATGTTTACTGTAACTCAATCTCGTATTCTCTATTTTTCACACTGAATTTTCTGTACAGTATTGAAAATATAAATGAGGACATTGATTTCTGAAAATTTGATGAAATATAAAATTTTCATATTAATGCATTTAACAAAATATTTTTTTCCAAATTGCAATTTTTCCCATTTTAAAATTATTTCGAAATGCAATGACTTCAGCAACATGTATTGTGGAATGTATTATTTTTAGTGGGATGACTTCATCCGAAATTCAAATGTTTTGAATTTTAAATACTAGATGGAGACAACTCGTATTTTGTATTTAAGACTGCATTTACTACATGTAATACAATGCAATGCATTTTTTTTTTAAATATTTTTTTCGGAAACTGCATTTTTTCCAATTGAAAAATTATTTCGAAATGGAACGGCTACAGTAACAAGCATTGTGGAATATAGTCTATTAAGTGGGGTAATTTCATCCAAAATCAATTTTGATTTTTAAAAATGTGATGGAGACAACTCATATTCTGCATTTCAGACTGTATTTACTATATTGTACTACATGTAATGTATTATAATACATTTTAAAAAAAAATTGAAATTTTTCCCATTGCAAAATTATTTCGAAATGCAATGACTCCAGCAACATGTATTGTGGCATGTATTATTATTATTTGGGGTAATTTCATCCGAAATTCAAATGTAATGTATTTTGATTTTTAAAAATGTAATGGAGACAACTCATTCTGTATTACAGACTGTATTTACTATATTGTACTAGATGTGATGCATTTAAAAAAATCCAAACTGAAATTTTTCTCATTGCAAAATTATTTCGAAATGCAATGACTTCAGCAACATGTATTGTGGCATGTAAAAACTATATGGGTACAACTCATATTCTGTATTTCAGACTGCATTTACAACATTGTACTACATGTAATGCATTTAATTGTTTTTTTCCAAATCGCAATTTCTCCCATTGTAAAATTATTTCAAAATGTAATGGCAAAAGCAACATGTATTATGGAATGTATTATTTTAAGTGGGAAAATTTCATCCGAAATTCAAATAAAAACAAAATGGAGACAACTCATATTCTGTATTTCAAATTGCATTTACTATATTGTACTACATGTAATGCATTGCAATGCATTAAACAAAATCCAAATTGAAATTTTTCCCATTGTAAAATTATTTCGAAATGCAATGACTTCAGCAAAATGTTTTATGGTACTGTATGTATTAGTTTAAATGGGATAATTTCGTCCGAAATTTTTTTTTTGAATTTCATTTGAATTTTAAAAAACGAGGTGGAGACAACTCATATTCTGTATTTCAGACTGAATTTACTACACTTTACTACATGTAATGCATGTAATTGCTTTTTCCAAATTGCAATTTCACCCATTGTAAAATTATTTCAAAATGTAAACAGCAACATGCATTATGGAATATATTATTTTAAGTGAGACAATTTCATCCGAAATTCAAATACTGCATTTACTACATTGCACTACTGTACACTGTATCAAACATATAAATGCAGAGATACATGTAGATTTCTGCAAATTTGTTAAAATGTAATTATCTAATGCATTCAATAAATGCATTTAAAAAAAAATTTCTTCCAAATTGTCATTGTGCCCATTTGTAAAATTGCATGCATTTGGAAATGCTCTGGCTATAACAAAAAGCATTTTGAGTGTATTATTTCTAGGTGGGGCTAATTAATCCCTGTTAAGGGTGTCAAACGTGTGCT
>JAQGAF010003825.1:0-16154 GCA_034687865.1 Kryphioiulus occultus
GATCTGCTCCCATTCATCGGCAATGGTAAAAAAGATTGGCGTTACGTTCGTGTTTAACGTGAAGCTCACACTCTCTATTAGAATAATTCAAATTTGGGTTGCTTTAAGTTCGACATTTTGTGCCTCAAATATGCATAAGGAATTAAATGCAAATTAGGCGAATTATAAAGAGGAATAAATTGTCTACAAAAAACATTTTTCCGATTTTTAATCGGACATTTGGTTTCTGAGAAAAACACATTTTTACTCGATTCACGCAGATGCGTCGATATTTTTGCACGCAAGTGTACATGTAGTAAGTGGGTTGCTTACCCTGTTTTGGCGAAGTTCGTCCAGTAGCGCATGACCGTCTCAGCGATGGCCCTTTCAACGCGCGTGTAGTTGCTCCGGAAATAGGAGAGCTCGTCCACCAGGGGCGCTCCGAACACATAGGGCACGTCCTCGCCGTGGAAGCAGCCCAGGCGTGCGGGCAGGTCCTCGTGCTGGATCTGGTGTTCGAAGACGTAGAAATAGGTGTTTATAAATCCCGTGGAGTGCAAGTCCCCAGCCCTTACCAAAGGGGCCACGAATTGAGCATCGCCCAGCAGTTCCATTGTGGCGTCGCGAATGTTGATGGGATGCTGCGAGGGCTTCATCCAGTCGGTGTACTCGTTGTTGAGTACGGAGTAAATCTCGTTCATGTGAAACTGGTAAATGTTGCGCACGAACGTCCGAATCACACGGCTCTTCTTGTCGGGTCCGAAGCCCTGCATGAACTCCTCGTTGCTGAAGGGGAAAATCCCCTCGGCGAGGGTCACTCCGAACATCAGGTCGTAGCGGTCCCTGGTCTCGTGCAGGCCCTGCATCAGCTTCTCGGGCTCGTCGGTGATGACGATGCCATCAACCGACGGCCCGAACACGGTCAGGTGCTCGGGGACGTTGAGGTCAACGTTGAGCAGTTCGTCCAGCGACCTCGAGCGGAGACACTTGGCGATGGCTGCCTTCTCCACCGAAGCGCAGTCTAAGGCCGTTGCCAGCTGCGTGGCGTACTTGTTGGGGTCCTGCACCAGCGCCCAGTGCGCCAGGGCAGAGCCACTCATCAGAATGGAACGGTGAAACAAACCTGCGAGGGAAAAGTCAAAGGTCATAAGTTTTGCAACGGAAACTACATGTACATACTGTACATGTAAGTGGAAAACACTGGCTGCAGAAAACCTGATTGCAATCAGTGTTTTTCCAGA
The DNA here is from genome assembly GCA_034687865.1 of Kryphioiulus occultus. Classification (NCBI taxonomy): domain Eukaryota; kingdom Metazoa; phylum Arthropoda; class Diplopoda; order Julida; family Julidae; genus Kryphioiulus; species Kryphioiulus occultus. The sequence goes on from JAQGAF010003825.1 coordinate 1,221, forward strand.
AGGAAATGCTGTGAACTCATGACCCCCCCTGGAAGAAAGCAATGGTGAAAACTAAGGTTGCATACTTCGGAATATGCCCTGCTGCAAACATACTTGTGGCAAACAAGGGTTGAAAGGTGGTTGCAGAACAACTGCTTGCAAGCAGTGTTTTCCAGGAGATGCCACATGACCCCCTCAGGAAGAAAGCAATCGCAAAATGCCCTGCTGCTGCAAAAATACTGAGGCACTAACTTTCCCTTGTGGAAAAAAGGGTTACAATGTGGTTGCAATACAACTGCTCGCAATCAGTGTTTTCCAGAAGGAGATGCCATGACTCCCTCTGGAAGAAAGCAATCTCAAAATGGTGCAAACTGAGGTTGTACTTCGGAATATGCCCTGCTGCAAAAATACTAAGGCGTTAATGTTCACTTGTGAAAAAAAAGGGTTACAAGGTGTTTGCAGAACAACCGTTTGCATTCAGTGGTTTCCATAACCCTTGCAAAAATGTTACGTATAATTTTAGTTAATTTCTAGTATCCAGTAGGTATCAAGGTATTTTACGGTGCTCTTTAAATTTTCATTATTGATTGTTAAAAGATAGCCTTTATGTTCAATGTATTTCATACGTTTTCAATAGGTTTCCAAAACGTTGTACACTGAAAGGTATCCCTCTGAAACCTAAGATAGGTATACGGTAGTTTGTCTCTGATCAAACTTAGTTGTCACCTGTTGGAACACGTTTCTGAAAGCAAAAAATACAGGAAGGAGAAAGGAGTAAGGGAAGAAGATGTGTCATGACCCCTTCTGGAATAATTGATAAAAACTGATGCTGCACCTTGTAATATGCCCTGCCACTGCTCTAGTCCATCAATAGATACTAAGAAAGTGGGCTTCTCCTAAAGGCTCGTAGGCTGGTAGTGACTGCCTGCAGTAAGGAAATATGTCTACTTGACGAATGCGGTTGAAATATGCATATTTTGGGCAAATTTAGTGTAGGAGATTTTCCAAAGTAAACTTATATCTAAAATGGATTGTAAACTGGATGGTGAAACATCAGAAGGAAACTGAGAATTCCATTGGTTAACGACTTTTCGTACATCCAGCAAATTTCAGAAGGGTGACACAGCAGGGTGCAGTGGTATTAGATTTACCATCATGTTTAACCAGTATGCAACCAAACGAGTTGTTTACAAACTAACAAACCCTAACATTTGAGGCAGAGTGGTCTGCTTTTTGAGTTCAAGGCCTCAGATATCAATCAAATTTACTATCGCTGGCCCTAGCCCATAAACAGTTTTCCCTTTATGACCGACAATCAAAACTGGGTTTTATGACCAGGTTTAATAGCAACCCATCATTAGCAGGTATTCTCAATTTCTATTACCTAAAACTTCTAAAGCTATGGCAACGTCGCGTCAATAAGAAAATTGCCACCAAATTGTGGTTGTTAATAAGCAGGAAACAATTGTGTACAGCAACTGCAAATGTCACCAATACCACAAATAATGAAAAAAATTATGATTTTGTTGAGTTATGAAAATACAGACATATTCCGAATTATTTGTCTAACACATACAAGTACAGGTCGTTGTTTCCTCACGTCCACAAACATGCATTTCAGTAACCCCCCCTGATACCATAAGATGCTATAAAGGCTATTTTATATGAAAATTTGGACGTTGGTCTGCAAATTAATGCGGCTACTTAGAGAACAACACGCCTGTGTAGCTCCAGACGCATTTTGCATCTTTTAGAAAGCCTTAATGACCCTTTCTGTAAATGTAATGGATATCCTTTCAGTGCATTTCTCATTAAGAAAAGCCCTCATAATGTGCGAAATGGGCGTAATTATAACGTGGTAACGTGCACTGAAGGAAAAGCCATTTGAAAAATCTTTTGCACAGACGATCATTCATAAATGTTTCAACGCTACATCCCAACTCAGTTTGAAAATTGAATTCACGTATAAGTAGAAGTTACATGTATAGTGACTTAAGAATTTGCTGCTTTCATGGAACCGAAAGTTATCGTCATAAATAGGATGAAACAAGGAAAGACTTGACATTCGAAAAACAAATCTGAATTTTATGGGAATAAGTTCTGAGAAGTACATACAGTATATTAATGACATCGTTTACTTGTTACTTGAACTCGATATAAAGCAAAGAACTAATCTTTGCTTTCAACCATTTAAAGCCAGCATCTTCCTCGAAATGTTCACCAAGAACAGTTCCGGCAGCAAAAACCACGACAAATAATAAATAATATTGGATTATCTTTTGTTGCAATTTATATTTCAGTAGTTTTCATATCGGTAGCTCAGGGCAAGAGCAAACAAGGATATCGGAGAAAAAATTATTGAAATGCTATTGCGTAATTTTACTTACTGGGATAAATTGTCGATGTTTTCTAGCCCTAAGAGGTATTTTGAAATATCTATTTTATTAATTCCCTTCACGAGTCGTGGCAATCTTAAATGTAGCGCAAATACATTCGATACTGCGGTCTAGCCCTGCTTTCAAAACATACATGTGCCTGGTCAAAATACATCCGAAAGGGAGTGATTTGAAAGCGAGAAAGCGCCCAGAAAAACGAAAATTCGAAACTTACTCGAGTTTGGTATTTTCACTCGCTTTACCTCGTATTCGAAACGTACGTGCATCTGTTACAACCTTTCACTTAACTTGGTATGAGCGTCAATGTTGGGTTTTATTGAATATCAATATTACCACACATAACCTTTTACCACAATAAAACCTTTTATAAGGTTTTACCTGAAAAACGTATCTTTTGTGACGCCTTCTTTTAAGTATAATATTACCGCGCATTAGGAAATACATACAAAACTTCTCCGAGCCTAATCACTGCCATTGTTAAAAAACACTGCGCACGAAGATGCTTAATCCATTTAATAGTTCACGTCAGATTAGGGCAAACAAACGCAGGCATGTTTATCTACCATTCGAAAAATACCAGTTAAATTTACGAAATACTTTTGTTCGTATATACCGGAAGCGCCATGAACCGCCCCCACTTTTCCATTCCCCACAGCATATGGTCCGCATCCAAGTGTCGATGCACGACGCATATTTTCTTCGTTTTAGCGCATTTCACATATTTTACGACATAGTGCCTAACGTATAAAATGCTGCTGGGGGTTGGCTTATCTCAAAAGCATACATAAAACTCAACTCGGCCCCAGAAACCATTGATTTTTTTCCCTTGATTTTATTGCATCCTCATTGGTTTTCCGATAAATTATTCTCTTATACTTCCTCGTACTTAAACTGATTACATGTAAACTGGAGATTACTCGTGCTGATTACTGGAAGCCACCGACAGTAAAGTAGTATATCTGGGCCTGCCATTTGCAGTGCAGCGTGAGGGGGCATATCAAAAGTTTTGTTCCCAAGTCCGCATAAAAATTGCACATTAAAGCCATTACCGAATGCGCAATTTGCGAGATAACGACACTCATAAAGACGCCCATAAACGAAATCGACGTCAGAACGGGTCATCTTAATACGTCAAATTCTTTGCACTTAATTTATATCGTTTGTTGACTAATTAGGCGATACGTGTTTATTACCGCCCCATTCAGGTTTGCTATTGGCTAATTAGAAAAGCGGTTTGGGGAGCGTCCACAAATTACGTAACATTCGAGGGGGAGGGGACTGAAATTTGTGACACAATGTTGCAAGGGGAGAGAGGAATTAAGGTCATGTTACTGTAAATCCTAATACATGTATACCCTAAAACATGTTTCTTGGGAACATGACTCAGCGAAAATATTTTCATGAAAGAGTTTGTGGAAACATGTTTCCCAAACATAGTTTCCACATACCAGCAAACAAAGGAAATGTTTGCAGAAACAGCTCTTTTCTGCAAGCATGTTTCCACAAATTTGTTTAACATGGATATATTTTGAGGAAGCGTATTCCACAAACCAAGTTTCCAGTAAATGTTTGCCAGGTGTGGACTAGGCTTAGTAATGCAAGAAAATGTTGACACCAAACATTTAGTTTCCTAAATCAAAGAAGTTTACATGTTCATCTATAATCTTCCACAAATTATAATTATGTGACATGACAGACGGAGGTGGTGGGATGGGTAAAAATCAGGAAATCAGTGTTACATAATTTGTGGACGTTATTTTGACGACTAAATATACACATGCACCCTGTACATGAATTACATCACAACCTGCAGGTTAACATAAAAATGTTACCCTTACTTGTAAATTTGCAAAGAAAAATCGTAGTAAAATTGTAGTAAAATCGGATAAAAAAGGATATATGCCCTGCTCCAAATTGCACATAGTTGTTATATTTAACGCATATTGGTATAGTATACAACAATGACGCCTGTAATAAATGTCAGAATTTAACATCTTTTTGTGTGTTCATCCACACTAACTTAATAATGTAATGTCCAATTTAATGTTTAACCAACACTAACAATGTAATGTGTAATGTAGTGTTTAACCTACACTGTAAAGTAACCTAACAATGTAATGTCTGATTTACCCGCCCCTAACTGCATGGCAATCACTGCAAGGCTACAAGGTATTTGGAGAAGCCCGCTTTCTTAAAATGTATACGCTGAAGCAGAGCACATACCGTTGTACACTAATAAAATCTTCACTTTTCTCCATACGAATTGTTAAATACAAGCTATATGGAAAGCAAAATGATCCAAGGAGAATGCTACTTTCTGGACTGCTCCTACAGTTCCCTGACATTATTAACCCATTTCAGCGTAACGCGTCCTCTATATGCGTCTAGGGCACGATCTTCCTCACAATTGTAAACATGCTACATAAATGCGATGAACAAGAGGCAATAGCAATGTCGAAAAGAATTCTGCTTGCAACCTAGTGCATCCAAAGGTCTTCACGACCGATTATGACTACAACACAACGTCTTCGAAACAATACATAGGCAAAAGCAAAAGGAAATAACGAACATTTCACTATTCTGCAAAAATGCAGGCTGCTGATTATTCACTAAGAAAATGTCCATATTGTCCAAGGTCAAAATCTGCAGCGTATACCAGCTACCATTTCCCACCCATCACCAAATGCCCTTCACTAATTTGCATGATTTTCTTCTTCCATTGAAAGTTGACATTCACCACTAAGGCTCCATATCTCAAGGATGATATATTGAAATGCATTTCCAGCCACATAAGTATGCTGAACAATAGATTTACTACGAATTATGTTGCAAGTGCATCCTATAATTTAGCGAACGAAGAACACTGAAAGACTTTTTCATTGATAGATACAGTACATGTACATAATAGTCGCATGAATTTTCATTTGCAGGCTGACACATTCGCATTCTCGCATAAACCACCGGCAGAATTTAGCTAAAATATATTTGGGATATTCTATAGATTATGCCCTGCTTCAAATTTGAACACAACTCTCACAGAACATGTCAAATCTACATGCCTATAGTATACAAGAATAGCACCTGTACTAGCTGTCGTAATTTATCGCTTTGTTTTTGCTTGTTCAATTGTTTTCATGCTTTTTTCTCCAAGGCTAATATAACCCATATATATTTTTCTACTTAGCTGCCCCTAGCCGCATGTCACTCCTAGCCCACGAGCCGATACAAGAAGCCCACTTTCTCATTGTGTCTATGACGGAGCAGTACAGCTGGCCAAAATTGTATTTCAGCCTAAATTTGAATTTAGACTGGGAATATCCACGTTTCCTCAACAGAATTTATACTTCGTAATATGGGAAAAAAGCAATTCATGTTAACGTTTTTCAATGAATCTTAATGCCCCAACGAAGTGTTTGTTATAATCCCTATTAAATAATCGAACGTGTTTTCTAGGTATCAGCTCATATATTATACAGTCCAATTTGAGATATAAAATGTATACCAATTTGTGTACTGAGATATTATTTCGTATATAAAGATTTTAAAAAATGCGTTCTGAAATCTGTATCAACTTGTCTAGGTGGCCACACACAGGCATATCCGAACATCAGATCAGGACTATATTCCAGATTTGTAAATCTGATATGCAGATCAGATCTAAGATGCCAGATTTGAAAATCTGATACGCAGATCAGATCTAAAATGACAAATCTACCATTGCCAACTAACTACAAATTTAAACTCATGGACGTTTCATGATCTGATCTTTTACAGGCCAAATCTGCTTGATAGTGGTCAAGCTTGAAGTGGTCATACTGTATGTAAATATTCCATGAGTGCCTGAAATACCATAGTCCTATACTTGTAGATCTGGGAATTTCTGTACGTGAATTTTGCAGAGTAGCGTATATATTCCATTGAAAAACTATTCAAAGATCCTTAAAATCAAATAAAGAAATTTGTCGAAATACCGAAGATGTCAGCAGAGTACATTTTCTGATTGTTTGAGAATTTCCTTAAAAGTACAGTACGTGTTGAGAATTTAGCAGAAATAAAGGAGAATAATGCGCGTTCACTTCATATTCTATTTAGGAATAGTTTTGCGGGAAAGGATTGGTCTGAGAGACTAGATACAGTATGAGTGTCAGTGGAACACAACAGACCTGGATCTTGAGATCGGAATTTTTCACAGAATTTGACTGTGAAATAAGGAATGTAATGTTGCCCACTAACAAGCAGATCAGGACCTGTGAGTTTCAGTAAATTTGCTATGGGAAAGTCCAAAACTGTCAAAAAATCCGCTTTTGTGTGGCCAGCTTATCCTGAAACATTTTTTCGTATACTGAGATTTGCAAAACAGTTCTTAAAACTTAGCCAGGTGATTCTGATCAATCCACCTGCCCTAGTTCCCAGGAAAGTTATCGAAGCAGGGGATTTTCATTTCCGGAAGAGGCCACGCCCACTCCAGTTTTTCCACAGCTCACACGACAGCAATGCAAAACCGTAGCAGATACAATCGTAAATGCTAGTTGCATTCAGCATCAGCCCACATACATTTCGCATGAGCAGTTTTATTCGCTTCTACAGTAACAAAGACATTCCCTCACAATGACATTACATATTATCGCTATTCGCATAAATGTGCGTCGCTAACCCCTTTCAACTTTCCCATTTAGCGTGGCGAGGAGGTTTCGCCTCGGTCTATTACAGAATTTCGGTCCTGGTCTACATAGGTCTCTACGGTCGACATTAAATTAAACTAGCAGACAACCCCTTTGCCTTCCACGTTCCAACACTGCCAACACCACCATTTTCAGCATTGTCAAGTCTCCCCTTTAGAAATCGAAAACGCATGCTAGCGTTTGTTTCTAAGCGCCATCAACGACGAGTGGCATTCCCTGGCTGAGCAATAAAGCTCATTTCGGTTTAATTCAGAGTGCTCTGCATGGTTCACCGTATATTGAATTGGTAGTAAAAGTTCAGAAATTGAAACTAATAGAGATATTAATCGACCCTTTTTTTCCCTAAACCAGAGCGATAAGGGCTCGTTGGGGACATTGAAGGGACTGAAAGGCACTTGCAACCTTCTGCGAACAATGATAAAGCACGTTTTCAGAGCCTGAAACGACAGAGGATCGTGCTGCTTCCTGAGCCACCTGGTGAGACTCTCAGCCATGCTTTGCACTGAATACGACTGATGCAATTTTTACAATCTGCAAGGAGATTCAAATATCAGACGAAAATAAAATTAGGTCAGAAATAGGGATACACCTTCCATGACTTTTTCATTACCTCAAATAATGTTCCATGATAGTTAAAATGTGGCCATTCAAGTTTTATGTTATGACGAAATAGCAATTTTCAGAAACATCATCAACCACTGTTGAGACATTATTATTGGGCAAAAACACGAAGTAGACGAAATTTTTGGCGAAGATAGGTGATAAATGAAGTATTTAAACCCAAATTTTTATTCTGTGAATAAATCAAAAGACAAAAATTCCATGACCCTGTTGTAAATTAAATGACATTTCCATGACTTCCATGGCCTGAATCTCATTTCATGACTTTTCCATGAATTCGATGACCGATAGACACCATGAATATGTAGTTTCTATTCCAAATACTGTATGCACAACTTACATGTACATGTACAGTGAATGTACATGCTACTTTGAACTTTATCATGACACCTATGCTAGCTGTCGGTTTTTATCCTTTTTATTCTTTTATGTGAAATTTTTGTGTTTGACTTAGCCTAACGTACATTGCCCCTTGAAGATAGCAATCCTTGAGTACATCATGGTACGTATGGTTTGCCATGTTTCAGGGGGGTTAACCTTACCAAAAATATAAAATAAAATGCAATAAAATAAATAAGACAAAATATAGTATAAATAAAAGAATATGCAGTGGGGGTGAAATCCATGAACCTAATATATTAGGCGGTTAAAGATTTTGGCAGTCCTTTGGACGAAAATTCCAAAGAATTTTTTATAAGCAAGATCGAACCTTAGAGTAAACACCTAAAGTTTCATAAGTGGTTTGAAATGTTATCTGTGCAAATTTAAAGCAGGGAATATTAGAAAGTAACCCCAAAAAATCCAAAAGATGCCTGGTGTTAAATTCAACTGAATTGGTAAAATTTCTGATTAACACAGCACTTTTAGCAGAGTCAGCATAGCCAATACAGCGTATACATGTATGAGCATTACTTTGCTGACGAGTTTAACATATGCCTTTCCAATTAGCACCAATTAAGAAGCGTGCAAATTTCTATTAACACAAACATACTATCTGTCAGTTACAGGTCTTGCAAAGTGTGGGAGGAAAAATAATATTCAAACTACACACACATGCTCCTCACAATCACGATCTGAGTCAAAAGCTGACATTCAAAAGACAAGATATCAGGATTTAACGACTTTTTAATTAACGAACATAACTGTTCGCTATGACGATTCGCCATGTAGCGTATGATTAAAATTCTACTTTTTGGTACGTGTTGCAACGTGCAGCGAAATTAGTTCATCGATCCCAGGCAGCCTATCGTACAAACGAAGCAATCAGCATCTCTGCACCCAAAGCAGAGGCTTATCCATCAAAAAAGACCTAGTCAATCAAGGAAATCCTTGAATTTAACGAAAAATTTAAAGGAGAAGAGAAAAAAATGCGAGCCCGGATACATTTATCATGCTAAATGTCTGGCACAAAAAGAATGACGCAGGAAAAGAGATTAAAATATAGGGGAAAATCACAGCAACTGTTGAGGAATGGTGCACGTAGCCAATGAGCGTCGAGGACTACAGGGGAATGATTCGAAAAAACCTTTTGGCAAGTTTAACAACACGATCAATAGCAGAAAATTAATGGAAACGGAAACCATCACTAATCCCCTGCCATGCATGATACTTAAGGCATGTGTACAAAAAACCAGAGAATGCACAGCCGTTCCATTTAAGTTTATAGCATTATACCAAAAAAAGTAGGCCCATAAACTGCCAACAAATCTTTGGCAAAACATAACAAAGCTGCTAGTTTTAATTAGCCTATTAAGAATTATCGAGCACGGTCATAAATATATCATGGCCAGAATTCAGAAGGCTCCCCCAATCGCTTGGGTACACACGTACATGTACCTATTTTTGCAACGCAATTCTGATGCATGAAATCAGCCATGTACATGTACATGTAGGAAGAATTGCTGGGCTCATTAGAACAAAAGACTGCTCATGTGGCAGACGAAATTGCCAAAAATAAGTGATTACACGGTGCGCCCTTGTTTTTCGCTGCTTGACAGTAATCCTAATTAATGATAACGGATCCATGATCCCACACGATGAGTGATGGCTTTTGGCACTTTTGCATGTATCTATCACATTGCCAAACATTAAATATTGCTGCATTTCGAACCATGAAAATTTCGTACCATCGAGTTTTTAAATTTAGTTTTCATAAAAGTCTTAGTCTATCGATGTTATTGCCAAATACTTGTTCCAGAGTTCCCCTAGAGGTGACTAACTTCCCCGACTTTTCCAGGTTTTAAAACAAATTTCCCTGACCACTCTGCCCACTGAAAATGCAATAATATGACATGCCAATGTTAGGAATGCTATAGTTGTTGCTTAGTATACTGTTTATCAACAGGAGATCACACACATTTTCATGAGGAAACAGCAACTTTACTGTTCTTAATTTCTTTTAAGGAATAGCTTGTCATCTCTTGATTTTTGTGCTAAACAATAACAAGCTATGCAAAATCAGTTAATGATTTGTTGAATTTCTCTGAATTTTTAAAAGTAAATCCCTGACTTTTTCCAGGCCGTTTCAATTTCCCTGACTATTCCAAGTTTTCCATGGCGAGGGATTTGATAGTTTATTGCAATACGTTAAATATTAATATTTCATAAAATGATTTAAATTTAACAGCGAAAGAAAAATTCATCCCATTGAGGTTTCATAAAAATCCCTTATGGTTTATCATTGTTATTGAGAAAATACTTTATTTTGTACTTGGGAATGTTCTAGTATTGTCATCATTTGCGGTGGGGAATTTCCCTTTTATTCCTATATATTGTTGATTGAAATACGGGCTTAAATTAATAATTTCTGATCGAATTTCCATAGAAAGTTTGCTCAATTTGATAGTTTTTTTTGTCAATGCCGTTGGGAAAAGGGGAGGTCTGAAAATCACAAACAAGTGATGACAATATTTGAACGCCCTTATCCTAAACGTTCATAATTTGTAATAACGTAGCTACTAACGTACTAACGTAGCTTTACGAACAATATTTTGTTTTACACTAATGCCATAATTTCAGATCGAAAACGTTCGCTCAATTCGAAAACGTTTTGCTCAGTGAGTAATTAAGAATATGGGCTGGGGAGGTGTGAAAATCACAAAAAATTGAGGGCAAAATATCTGAACGTTCCACATCCTATAATTTCATAATTTGTAAGAACATATCTATTGATAGGCCACCTTAAATATGCAATACAAATTCCCTACTAACAAGCATGTTCCTGCATTTATGCTTTTTTTTTTCAAATATAACATTTTGTATTACAATAATGCCACCTAAATTAGAAGAAATGCTGCTGGCTGCATCCACCATCAATAAAGCAGCATTCAAGCTTCAGTCAACGATATAACAAAATCAGAGGGTATAGTGAAGAAACATTCACTGCAATCAGAACAATGAGAAATCACATTACTAGGGAACGAAAAAAAAAGAAACTAGAAGGAAGGGAAGATAAAAGATGGATGAGTTAAAACTACTTGCAATTCAGAATCTTCCATATAATGGCAGAGATGATCAATCTGCACTCAAAAGTGCGATTTATATAAAACTTGAAGAGGAGATGCTTATTTTTAAAAGGGGAAGCTACATTCATATATGGTATTATATTCACGCTGGCATTGTATTCATGAACCCACGCGTTTTCGCACTCCCCGCCGATCATAATTAAGAAAGAAAATCAAATTCGTGTCTAACAATGGCAAATTACTGTTAGCAACGATATTGAGCGCGTTTATACTTTGCAAAAAACGCATGATTGCATAAATAGGGGGTTTTATGCCGAAGGTAAGCCTTTGTAAAAGCATGTCGACAGCGTTTAAGATTTTGGCACAATACTTAGGAGATACGACGAGATTATAAAAGAGAAACCTGATAGGATGACTGAAATATGAAAAGATAAGCGTTTGCCATTCTTGTTACATGTAGGCTACACTTGTGAAAGCTGAATGGCTTCTCAGACATGTTTTGGAGATATTCGTATGGGGATGTATGCAAAGTTCCTCAAGAAGGAACACTATCATGGTGACTACTAATTTATGAAACGAAATTCCCTGAATTTTCCAGGTTTTCCAGGGTTAGTCGTATTTTCCATGTTCAAAAAAATATTTTAATGAATAAATGTGTGTCAGAATTCTGCTAAAAACAATATTTATTAATAACAATTTGGACTATTTTTGTTGAAAAACTGGATCTAAACTTGTAGTTTTTGGTGTAATATCACGAAAACGTTTTTCAGAAATATCAGAAAAAGCAATTTTAATTTTTTAAAGTAAATCAGCACCAGTGCATAGAGATTAATTCAGCAAAATATTTAGAAAAACCATCATAAATGCTGATTTTGAGGGGAATGGTAGACTCGATAATCAGGCCAAATCATTTTATGCCGATTTCTCAGAATCGTAGAAAACTAACACAAAATACAATTTTGAAATTTAAAAATTTCAGATTTCAATTCGACATTCCCTGAGGCTTCCAGGTTTTTCAGGCTGGAAGTCACCATTGTATCTACCTGTATAAACAGTCATTATTACATTGAAATTGGCAACAGCGTTAACTTAATGGCTATTTCAATAGCACAAAATTACCAGCTATGCCATTGGAATGAAATACCAATCACACAAAATCTCTTAACCAATTATCATTTTAATTGATGTTCAATATTGGCTGCCAACTGAATTTGATCATAAATTGCGTGAGCGATTGTGTCGTTGTTCCCTGCCGATCATGATCAAAGGCAATTAATTTTATATCAATTTGTAACAATATAAGTTATTACATGCCATAGGTGATGAAATAAAGTATTGAAGCCGCGTCCAATACGAGGACATTTCTAGGAACACGGGATACGACCACTTTCGATGATATATTGCAATCTAAGCATTTTATGGTCGTAAAGACATTCTGTGAGCAACGACGCACTCAATGGGTTGACGAATTATATCTGCTTTTACAGGCCATATACGACATACTGTCCAATCGTTATAAAAAGGATGAAATTGATCCGGCATTTCACCTACGACATAATTTATGGTAACTTCTAGGTCTCCTTACAATCTGGCATCATACAAATCTGGGCTCAGTATGTTCATGATATTCAACCTGTAGTATTGCAAAAAGCAATAAATCAATATGATAAAATGAATTCCTTACCTTTTGCCACGGGAGAAATCATAAGAAAGTTAACACAGGCGGCGCCATGGTCATGGCCGAAAATGGTGACGTTACTGTGGTCACCACCAAACTCTTCAATGTTTTCTTCTATCCAATGTAATGCGGCTACTTGGTCTAATAATCCATAATTTCCCCTAGTTGGGTCGACCCCGATATTTACAAACCCTGCAAAGAAAGACGAAAAAAAATTCAATATCAAATGTATGCCATAAACAGAAGTTCCAATTTATTACAGACAAATATCGATTTTTATTTGGGCTTTCAATGTCAAGCAATCCAAAATTTATCATTGTTGTATTGTTTGCTTAATGTTACAGAGTTATAGTGAACATATTTCAAATTGTTTATTCGTAATTTTGTTCTCTGAATTTATGCTATGAACACTGATTAGTCAAAAATACTTAAATCGATTATTCAAAAATGTTTAAATCATGGTCAAATTCAGAGAGCAATAAAAAGGGTGGAAGGTAACAAAAAAACCACACTGTTCATAATAAATGATGAAACATTAAATTAAAACTATGTCAATTTTATGCAAATGCAAATGCCATACAGTTGATAATGGCTTCACTGGCAGAACTTCCTAACAATCTTAAAAGCCATTATTTTAGCCAAATTGCATTGAATGTGAAACAGTTATTTAGGTTATCAGGTAGTATATTTGTCATTATATATGTACATGTATTACCTGCACCATCAGAATTGTTTATTAACTACGTGTATTTTGCTTTCTAAATTTAAGTAATGAACATCGATTAGTCAAAACTGTTAAATCATGCCTAAATTTAGAGAACAAGATAAAATTTAGCTGGGTTACAGAAAAGATGGCAACAAACGATAACTACATTGTACATATAAATGATGAAATATTAAATTAAAACCATGTAATTTTTATGCATTTTGATATTAGAATGTTTTCAACTGAAAGTAATAATGAAAAACTCGCAGATTCTATACAGTTGATCATGTCTTCTCCGACAGAACTTCCTAACGTTCTCAAAAGTCATTATTTAGCGAAATTGCATCGAAAGTGCAGCACTTATTTAGGTTAACAGGGAATACATTTGTCATTATAATACCACCATCAGGTTGTTAAAATAAAATGTCAAGTGTGACAACCGTTAGCTCATTTAATTCTACGTGTGTACCCCATACACAATTCAGCACACTGTATGCATCGCCATTGGTGCTCAGGGATACTTAGTTCCAACTATTGATTGACACGAAATGGATGTCATTTGAAACACACTTGGATTCTGTTTATTAAGCACACACAAATGTGTATAACACAGTTGGGGACTATCCATAATGTGTGCTAAAAGAGAGAAGAGATAGAGAACTTCTCTCGTGTTTCCATGGACACAGATGGAACATTCACAGCGCAGCTTTTTACTCCATCTCATATTTGCAGATGGGTTGTCTAGTCTCTAGTAGAAATCCACGAGATATGCGGATTACTCGGTTTATTTGGGAATACTTAGCAATAGCAGTTTTCGATTCTCGCGTCGGTGAATTTTCAAACAAGAGGGAATCCATTAAACGTACAACTAAATGCTGGATCAGCAAACCTTAACATGAATGAATAAGGTACTCAGGCAGTCCACACAATGCAACTTCGTGCATCAATCAAAAGCCTTGATTTTTGAAAAACCATGAAAGGTGAAAGGCTAATGTCATTTCCTCCTACAGTGGGCTCTGCTTAATGTGATAACATTGGGGCCAAGCCATTTTGATAACAACAGCCGAATGATTCTAATAACCGAATGGCAAGAAAAAGCGATCGTTATTTAATTTGAATTGTCACGTTGAATTGTCAATAAATGTATGCTAAACCTGTTATAGACTTGTTGAAGTTTCCTGATTTTTTTAAGTAAATCAATTTTCCCTGACTTTTCCAGGCCGTTTCAATTTTCCTGACTTATCCAAGTTTGGGGAGGTATGGGAGAACCCTGACTAATTTATGGAAACAAAATTCACGGTGTTATAGTCTTGCTATTCAATTCAATTCATTTCAACTCAGTACCCTACTATCAGTAACTGAATACCGTGTGGTAGGGGGGTGTAATCCATCAACCCAATTTAATCGG
>JAQGAF010003826.1:0-16154 GCA_034687865.1 Kryphioiulus occultus
GGACACCGCTAATGCATGCCCCCTCAAAAAAGGACGAAAGTTAAAGTTTTTCAGTTCGCGTTTAAAAGCACTCAGACGTGTAGTTCAAAACAAAAACGTCTGCAATGGTTGGACACCAGGGTGCGCCAGTAGCCAGACTGTTGATTGCGCACGCAATCTCCCTGCAACAATGGCCCATTTTATTAGCGAAATTCGTCGTTTTTTGTTATTTTTTTTCTCCTCCAGGGTACTGTGGAGGCCTAATAGCCCCCCGCACACGATAAACAATAATTTTACGGCGGTCGTAATCGAGATCGTTGGTCGTTATTCCGTCGGCGGAATTAGGTTTATGTGGGCCGAGCAAAAACGGAGTCGTTTCTAACAACCGATCTCGTTTTAATCAAATGCGCCGTGAAACGAGTTTGCGCGGCCGCGCCTGGCGTTAATTGTCCGTAAAACGATAATTAGCACATTGTGCTAGCACGCTGTACAATGTACAGGCCTATGGTGCAGTGTGCATGCATGCTAGGTTGAAGAAAAAAAAATGAAAAAAGGACCTTTTCCGAGTGAGATATATGACGGATATAAAAAGCATTAAACGTCATAGTTTTAATGATAAGCTGGATGCGGGGATGAAAATCGGTTATTACGAGGTAAAGAAACCGGGGACACTTTTCGCCTCCCCCGAAACGCTTTTTTTACGACGAGAGCTCGGTTTTTAATGAGCTAAGACTCCTTTTGCAGCTCGTTTTTGTGTATTTATTTAATACCGGTGGATGGCTACTTATGCCTTTTTTACGACCCATAAAAAAGCGCGCGTTTTCTGGATGCCTTGCCAGCGCCTTTACGACGTTGTTTAACCCATTATAACCCATACACCCCTCCTCTGGGGTGGGCTTAGCACCCCGTTTTTAATTTCTGCCAAGTTGACGTAATTTTTATTCAACCCTCCAATAGAATCTGCGATTAATTAATACCTGATGTTCGAGTAGTCTACCATCAGTGGCAGTGCCTTGTACTTAATGTTAAGGTGTTGGCTGCTACTCCTGTTGGATCCTACGAAACCTGGGAAAGTCAGGGAATTTGTAACTGACTGGAAAACCTGGGAAAGTCAGGGAAATTTTGAAAAAAAAACTGAACAGGCAGGGAATTTCTTAACGTAAGTATAATTTCTATCCAGAAGGTATTTCACATATTGATTATGAAGTTGCCCTTGGCGGCTAAAAATCCAACTTCGATGTTGTGCGAATTTCTTTATTATTCAAATTCAATAATTACAGTCATAGTCAATGACCATATTGATCAACAAACATGATTTATATTACAAGACAAGTGCTTTTAACTTTTTATTGGCCGATGGGAAAATAACAATTTTAACCTGGGATAGTCGTGGGAAAATGAAATTTTCAACCTGGAAAAGTCAGGGTATTTTGTTACTGAAGCTATCATTCGAGCATGATTTAACGGTTAACTGAATAATTATGACAATTTTTCTTTGTTCTCGAATACCGCAATGAGAGCAAACATGGCTGCAACAAATCGATAACAATTAATCCGATGTCGTTTCCGCTGCTTTTGTTCAGTTTATTCAATAGTCGTGCTGCAAAGGTTCTGTATATCCTCGAATGCACCTTTCATCGAATAGTGAAATTTTGAAAATTTCACTTTGTCATGGCTTTAAATTCGCTTGAACTGGCTCCACCCTCATCAGGGGGCCTTGATTTCCATGCCAGATGCCCCCCATTTTTTTCCCACCTGGGCCATTTTCGGGACTTTTACAACCGGGCCTAATTTCAGATGAAATTCATTTTTCACGGGATGCACGTGCACGCAATTTTCGATTGTTGCGGCCCGTTTCCCCCGCCAGGGGCCCCACCATTTTTATGATTATTATTACGAGATGCGTGTTCCCATTGTGATTTTCGGCCAAAATATTAGTCACGCTTTTGGGAGGCTACAAATAATCCGACGTGGTTGGCCTATTTATGAGTCCAGGTGAGGCAGTGCTGCTACCTGCGAACTTTTCTCCCCATTCGATCCGCCTGAACTTGACCTTTTAGGTGTCCAATTCGAGACGCCATGTTGAGGCTTTTTCAATTATGGACGTGTCAAGGGGGCGCTGGGGTTTCACGGTATTGGGCTTGGGGTCTAACCATAAGTTCCCCCATCCCAACCTCCATTCAGAAACCTTAATTCTTCTCTAGCAAATAAGTCAGCTTTTGCTCCGCGTCACGTCAAGAGTGCCCGTGTCAGGTGACCCTCCCAAAAAATGGCTCGTTTGAATTGCACTCTGCGTTTCTTTGACGGGACGGGGAGCCCGAGGAAGGGCAAACAATGCACTTTGACCCCTTGAACTAGCGCGAGCTTTTTTCATCGCCATTTCTGGTGAAAAAATGGAGTCTTTGATTTCAATAGGGTTGGCAGGTTTGTCGCGACTCGACGATGACCCTGTGGTTCGCACCATAGCAAGACGACCATGTTGAGACACCTCTTGAAGAATTGACTGAAAAAATGGCTTCTTTAGAGCTGGTTGGATAAGCCAATGTTTTTTATTGGCAATACATGCATGTGCTCGATTAGAGTTGTTTTGAAGGACCAAAACCGCACTAGTTTTTAAAGCGTCTTAACAAGTTATCCAGAAAAAAATAGATCAATGAATTTTAAATTTAAAGCCAAATCAGGGATTTTGAAATAAAAACATCAGGCAATTTTAAGTGGGTTGTATGTACACGTTCTTTGCCTTCTTAATTGGTGTATGCATCTATAAGCAGGCGTTAGTGGTGTAAGATACTCTACAAAACAAATTTTTGCATTAGAAAAATCTCTGGATTGATTTAATGATATTGTAAGTCATTTTAATGTTAATTTATTTCATGTAATAAATTTGGTAAAAATGGAATATATCGATAGCCTAGTGGCAATACCACATATTAATAACTTGCAATTTTTCAGGGGAGGGAAAAAGTGAATACGATGTTTAACATTTCGAATGCAGCTGAAAATGTTTATGCATAATATTACATAAATTCACCTGTGCCTGACATTTGAAGAAAGACACGCAATTAAGAATGAACTAGTTCCTGAGGCTGTTACATGTTATTAACCTTTAAGTTTAAAGAAACGAGATTAAAATCTCAGGAACTGCTTTTATTGGAAAAAAAAATACAAAATTGGCTTAGATGTTACTTGCTGTTATGCTAAGACACACAATAATAAGCCCTTAACCGAATGGTATAAAGTTGAATTTTGCTAGAAAGTTATGATACGTGGTATTGCCGCAATAGGTCATCGATATTATCTGTCATTCCATAGCGGATGCATTCATTAGTAAAAATGATCAGGGAAATTTATGGCAAAATGACCTGGAAATCAGGGAAATATATATCAGGGCGATAAAAATCGTAAAATTATGGTCCCCCTTAAGAAAGAGAAGCCAAGCAAGGAAAAGGACAGTCCGAAAACCCCATGCACAAAGAAAGAAAAAATATACATAATTTTACTACCAACATCAATGTCTTTTCTCAATTTTATAACGTCTATTATGCCAATTTTTACCCAAATTCATGGAACTGTAAACTGTTAGGATTTGGTCACTGTTGATAGTGGACAGTGTTGTTGTCTAGGAAGTTGCATGCGGTTTCTATTCCCGGTAAAGGTGTTTTTAATTAATTTTGCAATGGAATTTGTGAAATTAGCTGTAGATGGCTAATTTCTTAAGTTTCGTCACGTACTTTTCCCGCATAAGTAAATTTGTGCGTGCTGAGGATGGAGGCTTTTCGTCGCAAACTGATGGCGAACCAATTGAAGGTTTCAGTCACGTATTGAAATCCCATGAACTCGAACCCTGGCTTGGGAAAAAATGCCGATGCGAGATGACTTGAGATTCTTGTGATCAGCTATTTCGGGGCGGGTTGGCAGATTGGATTTGCTTTCGTACGGGATTGGGAAGGTTAATTTTTTTTATCATATTCAATAGGCTGTAAATTGAGGAGTGTTCAATAACCAATGAACACCGTTTCACTTTCCAACCAATGCGTGTAAACTGCATCTACACGTGTTCAGTATAGCGATTTTTCATAATTATTCGACTCATGATTAATCATGTGGATTGATCAGATGGAAAGCCAGTCAGTTTATTGACATCCTCAATAGATGGCACTATAGGGGTCTGCACGTTCAGCCATGTCACGTGAGAAGACGCCATTTTGTCCGTGAGGCATTCAAAATAGAAGATAGGTATTAGGCCTATAGTGAATTATTTTCGTTTCTATGCGCTAGCTTTCCGCTAAAATCTGTTAAGAAAAAGCCAGTTTTCCTCGATACATCTTTCGAAATTGAATTTCTGGCGTCTTTTAAAGCGCTCTCGATATCGTTTCCAGCATTTTGTCGCCTTATTTCCTGGATATTTAAACGGGAAATGTGAGGACGTTATCTTTTCGCCGAGTTGGATTTCGTCGCCTTTTTATTTCGTTTTTTCGCGTCTACATGTACTGTACGTATATTTTTATTTCGGTTAAGAGAACTTCTCCGAAAGTGGCAACGATGAATAACATTTCGCTTTTTTTTTCGCCGCCGTTACGTACCGTTTTTTTTGCCCAATTTCACTTTTTTTCCAAGAGGTGTTTTGTCGCATTTGCTTAGTGAAAATACGGCCTCGAAAGCATGTTTGTATGCAAAGCGAAAAAACCCGTATTTTTATACGACTGCACGGCTCACGTCGTAAACTAAAATTACTTTTCGGCTCCAAATAGTTGCCGAAAGTATGCAATATTCAAATGATATTCCCAATTTATGCGTGGCTTACAGAAATAAAACCTTAATTTCCGTAGTTTCGTAGCCCATGTCTACACATTGTCTGATGTAGCGAATTTATTCGGTTTATCGGAAATGACGTCATGCATTTGATTAATACCACGAACTTAACGCTGGATTTTTTATTTTCAGGTGTCCGACACTGGGTCAGATCTCTTCACAACGGCAGCTCCAAAACGTAAGTTGATGATTTTTAATTTCCTTTCTAACTTCATTTCCCTGTATGGATGCTCCTAGCCATTGCAACTTGGGAAGTCAGGTGTGCATGTTTTTTGAAGTCTTCGAAGTCCCCCTGAAGTTCGATCGAAGTCTTTTTAGCCCCCTGAAGTCTCTGAAATCTGCAGTCAGGTGTACACAATTTTTTACAGTTGCCACCCCAACGTTCAGCAAAGGCTGGCTGAAGAGCAATACTCGGTGTTATGTGGGTTTGCCCACCAGCTTTTCGACTCCCCCCAAGGTTGAGGCTTGCCTGAAGATTGATGGAAATCTGGTACCTCTCAGTTTTTTCACGCCAGTTGGAGCTATTCCTCTTCGCATCCTTTTAAATCCGCTTTCATTGTTGTGGCATTTTGAAGATCCTGTTTTTAAAGATGGCTGACAGCGCCTCCCCCTCTCCCCGGGGCAGCGCTAAGTGAGGCATTACTCGCATCGAGTGGCGCTGGCTGGCACTTGTAACGTCTCCAACGTAATCAAACGGGCCCGTATTTAGCCGCTAATAAAATCTCCATTGTCAAAACAAAGGCGTTCGCTCGGTTTAAGAAACTGCGGATTAGGGGCGCAGGTGTTTCCATTCATTAGCAGCTACTGGCACAAATGGCTCGTAAATCCCCCTCGCTTATTGGACGCCACTCCTCCCTGCGGGCAGAAAAAGCGGAATTTCGGAGTCCCAGAAAAAATGCAACACGGATGCTGAAAGATTATCTTCTCGGTTGCTTCGATGCCAAAATGCCGTCGTGGGCATTGTCGCCGTTTTTTATGGGTTGCCCTTTTTTCTCCTCTTCTTCTTATGGGGATGATGGAAGGGATGGAGATGGCGTTGCGGGGGGCCGCAGCCGTTGCCAGGCGACACCTCGCTGTGGGGGGCGAAGCGAATCTTCGGAAGTAATGCGATAACGTCTGCCTTCGGCTTACCCGCATCTTTATTTAACTTTTTTTTTTCGGCGTTCTTTAGCCGTAATGAACTGAACTGGAGGGGGCCGCCATCTTGGATTCCAAACGGAAGGCCAAAAGATGAAGCGCCTTATACAGAAATTCCAAAAAAAAGCCTCGTCGAATCGAATGCGATTAGCGTTCGAAATCTTCGAATTAGCAATCAGCGCTTAAGTGTTTATTTTAGGGGATCTCGAGTGCGAAAATGCGGATCTTTCGTCAGTTATTTGAGAGATGGGGAACGATTAGCGCGCTTTTGACCACGGCTGGAGTTGCTTTCAACACCGCCTCTCACCGCTTCAATTTGTATTTTCGAAAGTGTGGTGTAGGTAGGGGCCAGAACAGTGAGTTCTAACTTCTCAAACATGTTTATCGGAGTTCTGTTGAGAGAATATTACGACTGCATACTTTAATCTATTTAAGTCATCCACGCCAACATATTCCATGCACCTACCATGACTTGATTTAAGGCAGACTTGATTTGCGAATCTGCATGAGGGTTGTTTTAGTCGAGACACTACAAGTAACGTTGGTTTACTCTTTCCCACCGGAGGGATCCAACACTGGCCAATAACAACGTTTGTGCCACCCTGGGTCTCTACTTAGACGTGGCGCACATGCGCTCTTACTGGTTCGATCTGGATCTCTCAATTTGATAGGCGGAACCTGGTGAGAGTTTTAGGAAATTTCATCACCAGATGAGAAAGTACGGTCATGTAAATCCACATGTCGTTCGCGGAAGTCATGGAAAAATCAAGAAATTTAAATTAGGGTAATGGAATTTTTGCCGTGGAACGATTTACAAAATACTTGTTAGAGGAATTTGTCCTGTAATAGATATCACGCGAATAATATACTTTCTTTTTCCGATTGTACAGTATATCGCTGACGTAAGAATTATTTAGCAAATGTAAATTTCATGTATGATTTCCATGACTTCCACGACCGGTAGACACCCTGAAGAGATGTGAATTTTCATGGTCACACTTAAGTTTTTCACGTCGTGGTGAAATTTGTGTTAAAATTCACCGTTTGTCATCCAGTTTCGCAAAAAAAATGTTGTATAGGGGAATTTCTTGACCAATGATCATGTCATCACAGAGGTAGAGCACGTTTCTGTATTTAGTGATGACATAAAAATTGAACCATATGCTAATATGGTTTTTGAAGTCATTTAAAAGTCAAGGAATTTACAATACCAAATCCAGTAGACACCCTGTTGGCGTTGCGTGTATATTGTACGTGGTATGCGTGGCACATTATGTGACGATTCAAAGAAGAGAAGGCATTGTTCTGGTTGTAAAGTGACTAACTCAAATCGAGAGGCTTCTTCCGTTGTCATGTAAGGCGAGTAAATTTGTTAAAATGCGATTTTTGACGTCATTATCGCCCCCTTCCTGGAACGAGTGTTGAGATTTCAACGTTTCTCTCAGCTCGGATGATTGAAGGGCGTTAATTCCGCTTTTCGCTTATTTGTCTCATTTGCCACTCGAGGAATTGAAATGAGAAATTGAAACTAATAAGCATCTAGAGCTTAACTGCGGGCGCCTGGCTTTTCAGAAATCATTTTCACGTGTAAAAGCTTATTTAAGGAGCTGTCAGTCACGGCGCTCTCGCTAATGGAAGCTGTTTAGCGGCGAATTTCTGCTATGAATAACGCCATGAACGCCGTTTAACGTCGCTTTATCAACCCTTGGCCATACTCGAAACGAAATTGGATGACGATTTGGGAATGGCATTTTGGCAGTGGTGAATTATCGCAATCCGCTTGACAGCCGCTGAAATTGGCAGCGGCAAATGAACGAGGTGGCGGTGCTGTCGACTTAACTTATTTTTCATTTGTGCATATGTGTATGTTCTTTGAGCCTAGAACACCGTGATTCTTTTATAGAATTTGCAACGTTACGATAACGAACAGTTAGTTGTTGCTTAGATAGTTCTTGTTCCAAGTGTGTACATTTGATCTCTACTCCATGGTGTCTACCAGTCATGGAAGTCATGGAGCAGGCATGAACCTTTCATTAGGATCATGGAGTTTTTCTTGGATTTATTCCAGCTTTGCCAAAAATTTTGCCACAGCGTTTTTCGACCAGTGATCATGTCATCTCTGATGTTTCTGAAAATCGCTAATTAGTGATTACATCTTGAACGCCCCCATGTTACTGTAGCTCCTTAGCTGTAGGAATGTATGTAATTGCTTCGTGCACGTTTAGCTTTGTGAATATAAAACAGTGGACTTCTTTTAACAACTCGTAGGCTGACAGTGATTGCCTGGATTTTAGGGGCAGCAAAGTGGTCATTACATCGTTGGGTTAGGTTTTGGTTGGGATAGATGTTACTTTTTATTTATAATTTCCGCCACTTTGCGTTTATAGTTCAAACATATCAATACTACCAACTTTACTGCATGAAGAAGTACCGTAGAATTGAACTATAGCAGAATTTATTTTATCATTTTTTTGTTGTTGTTGGTGCATGCGTGAAGTATACTGAGGTACTGTATCTACAAGTTGTTTTATCAGGGCCATGCATTTTTGCTTAAAAATAATCATTTTTTATCGATTACTTTCGACTGTTTATGTTCTAAAAACGAATAATCCAAACCCGTTTAAAATGTTTTACCCAAAAACACAGTAGACGAAGATATTTTGTCTTTACAATAACAACTTATTTGAGTACAGGCATAGAAAATCTTATGTTTTATTTATTAACTTACATTTTTCCCGGGTCTAAAATTAGGGCGTTAATTAGTATAACAAATTTTGTGTAAGTCGATCTTCAGAGTAAACCAGTTTTAGTGGATTGAAAACTGCATGCATTTAAATTTTTGCATACGTTAATTTCAGTCTCTTTGTATGGTCGCCATTGGTGACCTGTGCTATTTGCGTTGCCAGTAATGGTGACAATTGGTAAATTGTTCTGGTTGTTGTTGTTACTGATCTCATATTAATAATGCACATGCAGCTTGTTCATTCGTTTCATGAGGACTTAAATGGCCTTGTAAATAACAAAAATAAGCTTACTGGTTTGATGAAATTTGGCTTAGCGAGGGTTTGTTTGGCAAGATTTTGAGGGGCAACTAACGTTGCGCCTAGGTGGCGCCACTTCCTTCCGAGCCCTATTTCGCTATTGATTGCCTTCCTCCTCGGTGGTGGCGCTGTGGTGCTGCGCATTTGATACGCCATATAAATTTGGGATAATTTTTTATCCCCTTTAAAAAAAGTGAGGTCGCCATATGGGGGCCCCCTGAAAATGCCGTAAAAACAATATACGATTATAAACTGAACCGGGTTTTTACGAGCGTGCCAAAGGGAAAATCAATAAAACATTGTTTCTGATGGCAGCTAAAGAAAACAAATATTCTCTCGGTTCATTTCGTTCAGGCAGCCAGTGAAAAAGGCCTAAGGAGCGATGGGGATCTAAAGAGGGATGTTTAAGGCAGAGGGCGCCAGCAGGGGGATGTCCCTTGGGGAGGGCAAGGGAAAAATCGACATCCGAAATGACATTCATGAATGAAAAATAGGAGAAAGCCAATGTGGAGGAAATCCTCAAATGAGGTTTTTACGATGCCCGAGGCGAGAAAATCAATATCTCTGAAACTACTTGAGATGCTGTGAACTGTTTATCAGGAGTTTCTGTCTTTTGAACTTGTTCTGCTGGGAAAATTCATTTTGGCAAAACTGCTAACGTAATGCAAAAGTCGACAGTTTCCACAGAACCTAAGGATCCTGGAACACCTAAGAAAGTCAGGGGAATTTTGAATAAAATTCAGTAAGTCAGGGGCTTTTATAAATTAAAATAAATCCAAAAAATCCAAAAAATTTATAAATCCAAAAAAAATCGCCTATGGTGTTTTTTGGATAATGATCATGTCATCACTGGTATCGGATGCTTCTGAAAATATCTATTTAGTGAGGACTAATCTTGAATGGCTGCATATTCTAATGGGCATTGAAAACGTCTTCAAATAATTCATGGAATTTGCAATACCAAATCCAGTAGATATCCTGTTAAAAACCCTGGTTAAAAAAGTGCATTAATACATTGATGTTAACTGTGTGACTTGCTTTATTATGCAAATTCAATAATTATCGTCCTAGTAAACGACAGCTTCTTTTTACCTTATATTGATCGATGAGAAAACTCTAAAGGTCAGGGGAAAATAAAAATGTGTACTTTGAAAACCAGGGAAAGTCAGGGAATTTTAGATTATAAAAGCTGTGGGATCCTTCTTAGGAATACATGCATCTCAAAAACTACTTGATTAATGCAATATGAGTCTATACAGGGTGTTTCAGACGTCATGGTCTCAAATGGGTGTTAATTAGCAGTCATAAAATCCAGTAAATAAAGCCCTATATGGCTAATGAATGTTATATTTTTAGATGGTACATTTATTAAAATTTAACAAATGCTCATTTAAGAACAATTGATTGTAGTCGTTTTCCTAACAGATTATTGAACAGTTAGGTTTTTAATTTCCTGTTACTAGCCACGTGGCTTACAAATTGAAACACTGAAAATGAATTTAAGAAAACGTTACTTGATCCTATTTTCGCCCGGTCTCCTTTTATTTTCCAGACTGTAATTATGCACGAAAAATTGTTTACTGTACGTATATACGTGTATTTATGTGGCAACCCTATCTACTTGTTGACATTGAAAACATATCTTGTGACGCCCCTGGACGATACCAGAAAACAATTTAGCAAGTTTTGTCTGCTCTCAATACCGTTGTTTCTATGGGTACAGACTTACCATTAGGATATAAAGCCCACAATTAACAGAAATGGAACGAGTGGCAAGTAGAATAAAATAGGACGAATATCTAACTTCCAGTGTTTGTCGCGGCCCAACCCATAATTTCCTTGAAATAACTTTTAAATTATTCGGCTTTTATCTGTCTGTTCCGGGGTGCAATTTCAGGGTAGACGGCAGACTTGTCCTTTATGTACTTTACTTATACTGTATTTGAAACCAGAGCCTTTACGTTGCATAAGCAACATCACACTTAATAACTATCACCATTATATATATCGCGTTCGAATGATATATCAACACAGAAACCTGATGGGACTGAAGCACAAAATCATCCAGTCATTCATTTCAGTGAACGTTGCTTTCAGACATTCATAAATGGGCGACCCTCGCTTGATTTCTGAAAAATTGGGATTACTACGCAAATCCACCCAGTCTGCATTTTAGATCAGAGACATTCAGTCTTACTATGCATGAAGATGATCATTTAATTTAAATGAGTCACATACAGTAAGATAATGTCGATTACCTTCTATATACAGGGCGAGCATAGTCCTACTCTCATTACAACAATGAATTTTAAAATATCCTGTTAGTTACAAGTAACAAGTTTTGGAAAAAGGCAGAAGAACTAGTTTTTGTATTATTACATGTATTTGGTTCCCGGGGAGTGTCGGCAGGCGAAGCTGTAATCACTAGAACGGAAAATTGCATCTTTTATTAAATGTGGGTCTTGTATCTTAAATTTGATTTTTTTAATGGGTCATGGCTTCATGCTCACCCTGTCATACAGGGTTTCAGAGACCTGGAAATGTCAAGGAAATTGAAACGGCCTGAAAATTCAGTGAAATTCAACAAATTAATAAGATTTTGTATGGTTAGTACAAAAATCAAGAGATGACGAGCAGCTTTGCAAAAGAAATTTTAAAACCTAAACCTAAATTTATCTAAATTAATCTAAATTGCCTAATCTAATTTTGTTTGTGAAACTGTGTTCTAGTTCCTGTTTATATATACTGTATATAATAACAGGGTTCCCACTTTCTGGAAAGTCTGGGAATGTCAGTGAAGTTGAGATAGTTTGCATCAGTCGTTTGGTTAGTAATCATATTTTATACAAATCTGGAATGACATTTATCATTTTTCTTAGATTTTTTAAAAAATTGTATGTAAAATGCCAGGGAAATCGACTTGAGCATTTGAGTGTTAACTCGGACTAAGCAATAAATATAACATTCTTTACATTGTTATGTCATATTTTTGCATTTTTAGTGGTCAGTGAAATTAGTTTTAAAACCTAGAAAAGTCAGGGAAGTTGAAAATGTTATCGCTGGGGGAATCCTGTTATACCAATCGTTGGGGTAGCCTACATGTAAATTAAAGCACGTTTCATTCGCAGTGGATGCGGACTTAAGACATATATGTACATGTATCTGAACAGTTCCCAGCAACTTGTACATCAAAATGCAATGCACCACCTACGTGCATGTACACAAACAGCGAGTATGTCACGTTTTCTGTTTCATTTTCAAGTTTAATGCCCAATAAGGAAAGGGCAAATGGTGGACACCCTTCTTTTGATCCTGGTCACAAAGGGGCTGTGTAAGTGTTCCGGACAGGCCAAGATCAGATAATGTCGTTACAAACAAGCCCTAATGGATTTCCAGTTCCACCGGTTGGCCTGTTTGTCTCTCGTTTCGTACATTTTTATCTGACACCGTTGTCGCCATCGATTTGTTGTTGGATTTTTCTTTTTCCTGCAGCGTAGGCCCTAGTATACAACCGGATTGCCTCCCATCCCCTATGGTCGTTACCCCGTAAATCCCCATCGCTTTTTTATGCGATGGCGATGGAAGATTGGCTGCAAAAGAGATTCGAGATGAGGATGGAGAAAGTCCAGAGGCACAAAAAGCAATCGGGGGCCCCCCTTATCGTAGATGATCATAGGGAGACAACGACTCGTGTGACAGCCAGGAAATAATGGACTCCGCGGGGTCCTTGGGGCTTTGTGCGAGGACTGTTCGATATATCCATGAGTCGTGGGCCTGGAAAAGTAATCGGTCACGTGGAAGTTATGACTGCTCAGCTGTTCTGATCGTCTGGAATTGAATTGCAGCTGTTAGTTTAATTGAATTGAATATCGATTGCAGTCATTATGAACGATTTGCGTTGACCTTATGATCGACCTTCGCGTACAGTGGCATAATAGCTACCACATAAATGTATCTCTTAAGATGGCGTTATGTTTGGGGAACCAACTTGAATCAACTTTTTAAAAAAAAACGGATCAATAATAGTAAAAGTAATAATGAAACGAAGGATATGATGGAAAAACGTACAGTAGGCGACATTTTTTGAAAAACAAAATCACAAATGATGGATGTTAATCAGCGTGGTTCCCACTTTCTGGAAAATTATGGAATGTGGGGGAATTGATGGTTTGCATCAGCCAATTTATTTATCATCATCACTTACAATGATTTGGGATAAACTCTGTTATTTTTTCTATTTATGGACAAATCTCATGAAAAATTTGTGGAAAATGACTGAAAAGTTGTCAAGGAAATTGAAATGCATGCAATTAGCATCAGTCAATTGATTAGCCGTCATCTTTTATAAAAAAAATCTGGTATAAAATCCATCATTTCTAATTTTTTTAGATAAATCTCATGAAAAATGTCACGCTACTAACTGAAAGGTTGGCAGGGAAATTGACTTGAGAATTTGAGCGTCCCCTTTCAGTCTTTCTGTATAGGACCCTACCCCGCCCTTGTGTTTTCGAAGCAGTTAATGTGGTTGTTCATCCTGCTTCTTTTGACGTTTCCGGTCGATTTTAGAAGATAACGATGTAATACTTGAACGATCCCTTTTAGTCTTTCTGTATGCCCCGCCATTTCTGTGTTTTCGAAGCAGTTAATGTGGTTGTTAATCCTGCTTCTTTCGACGTTTCTGGTCGATTTTCGTCCGTTTTTCAAAGGCAAGAATTCCTTCGTTCTGGGATGTACTGACGTTCTTTTCTTTTTCTTTTACTTTCGGCATCTTCTTCTCCTTCTCTCATCGTTTTCCAGCCTTTTCTGTTTATTTGTTTTGCTCGCTGGCTGTCGATCGTGTGGTTCTTTTTAGTTGGGGAGTTATCCGAGCTACGACGGAGATTTGTTTTGTGGATTTTGGCATTAACCAGATCTGGCGCTAGCTCGACTACCAGCGTCACTCACTAAATATAATATCATCTGTCAAGTGCTCGCAAAATATGCTATTTAGTTTTTATCGAGCCTTTCGCTGGTTTCTCCTTTTTTTTCTTCTCTGCTCAAACAGCCATCTAACAACCATTTGTCGTGTCGGAGCCAGGGCTGGAAATACGCTGTCACGTTGACACCGTTCAATCTCGTTCGCCACCATACAGTTATTTCTGAAAAGTACGTCTGGTTAAGTACGCCCATAGATCTTTCACGACTGATGCAGATACATTTTTAAAGGCTTCGCCTATTTTCGGATCTGAAAACAAGCCTTTCGTTGTCGGCGTGTGGATTTCTTCCTCGACATATGGTTGGCTTTATAGGAATTCTGAGGAAAAAAATAAAAGTCGGTTGTTTTATGGAAAAATGTGGCAGCGTACGTGTTTTTTTTCTCGTTTTCATCTTTTTTCTGCTGGCACTTTCTGAAAAGTCAAGGAAAATCAGGGAATGCCAGGGAAACGAAGGTGTCGGAATGTCAGGGAATTCGTGAAAATTCCTGAAAATATCAGGGAGTTGATTACATGTAGTCATCATCTAATAGAAATTTGGAAAAAAAATCCATCATCTTTCTTATTTTTTAAAAAAAGTCATGGGAAATGTCAGGGTAATCCACTTGAGAATTTGAGTGGGAACCCTGTCAGAACCGATTTAGTCCGAACGATAAACTGACTATTTGCCTTGAAATGAGTGCACTTTGGGTTTCTTCTAATGGTTCGTAGGCTGACAGTGATTGCCTGGCGGTTAGGGGCAACTTAATAAATTACGCTTCTAGGTCAGGTTAAGTCGGGATAAAGACAAAAAAATATGAAAAATACGTATGATAATTTGCGACATCTAGGACAGGTGTCATACTTCAATCTTGTCTTCTAGACAAGAATGGTTGGAGGTGGCAAGGATTCACCACAATCGTGCCACCATGGTTAGAAACTTCAAAAAGGGCAACTGTTCTTTTTTGCCTTTGCCCTGGCAATTTGCGAGTTATTAAAATCATGATTCACTTTACTAATTTCCTTTTCTGTTCTATTTTCCAGGTGAAATCACAAACCACAGTAACAATCTCCTTCACAGCAGCAGGAGTTGTTCGCCCCTCCCCAACCACACCACCCTGCCGAATTTGAACAGCAGCGCGCCGTCGTCGCTAGCGGCGCTGACCAACCTAGTTCCTCACCTGCTGCCCAACGGGCCTCGGACGCCGGACTGCCCGTCGCCCCTGCCGGCCCCCCTGCACCCCTCCCACCCCCAGTCCTACCCCACGCCCAGGGAATGCATCCCCAGTAGGGAGTATCTCCACGGCAGGGATTGCGTCCACATCCGAGATTGCCTTCCGAGAGATTGCCACCCTCCCAACAGAGAGTTCCTCCCCGCCACCCCCGCCAGGGAGTGCACCACCAACTCCCACCTACCCAACAGGGACAGTGCACCCGGCAGGGATTTTGCAGCCCTCAAGGATTTCAGCGTCCTCAAGGACTTCTGCAATCCCAACAAAGAGTTCTGCAATCCCAACAAAGAGTTCTGCAATCCCAACAAAGAGTTCTGCAATCCCAACAAAGAGTTTTGTAATCCCAACAAGGACGTCTATAACCCCGGCAAGGAGTTCGGCAACCCCGGCAAGGACTTCGGTAACTCCGGCAAGGATTTCTGCAACGCAAGCAAGGACTTTGGTGGCCTTTCCAACAAGGAGTTCGCTGCCGGTAAGGATTTCATTGCCCCCAGCAAGGAATTCGTGCCCACCAAGGACTTCTGCGTGCTCAAGAAGGAGTACGGCTTACCGCACAAAGACTGCGGAGCGCCCATCAAGGACTTCAACGTCCCCAACAAGGACTTCAAAGATTTCGGCGTTCCCAAAAGGGAGTTCGGAGCTCCCAACAAAGATTTTGGTGTTCCCAACAAGGAATTCGGCGTTCTCAACAAGGATTTCGGTGTCCCCAACAAGGATTTCGGTGTTCCCAACAAGGATTTCGGTGTTCCCAACAAGGATTTTGGTGTTCCCAACAAGGACTTCGGTGTGTCCAGCAAGGATTGCGCGCCCCACGAAAACATTGCCGTTAAAGAGTGCAGCTTGGCCACGCCCCCCTTCCCCCTCGCCGCGACCCCGCCTTCCGCTTCAGCCCCGCCCGTCACCAGCACCACCACCATCACCACCGTCACAGTAGCCTCCCCCGCCCCTACCTCCCTCCTCCCCGCCTCGCCCTCAGCACCCTCCCGCATTCCCACCCCCTC